>JBAMJV010007773.1:0-113571 GCA_037951105.1 Echinarachnius parma | reverse complement strand
TAAGGATACGTAAGGGTATGATTATGAACATATATAATATACCTTATTTGCTCTGCAGTCTGGTTGGCTTTGTTCTTTGTCCTTCGTTTTGCTTATTGTAGTTACTAACATATTATTTATGTTTGATTGGTTGTACTCTGGCCGTATCCATTGGACTGTAGATCAGCAAGCAGTATCCCACGAGTTCGTACAAAATGCCTGCATGTGGACTAGTATACAGTAAGAATGAACTATTACCCATTTTTACGTGACACAAGATGACAATGAATTCATGTAAAAGTTTGTATTTTCTTTAAAGTAACTTTCTCTATAAAGTAAACGAAGTAGTCCATAATCATACAAGGAGCTGTAACTGTTAACATCCTACTCTTACATTCGCAAGTATATGTGGAAGTGGCTGTGGCAAGATCGGTGGAGCGCGTGCTTTCTGATCGTGAGACCCGAGTTCGAACCCTGCCTCGCTCCGTTTTGCCCTTCAGCAAGGCATTTATCCACATTGCTGCAGTACCCAGGTGTATAAATGGGTACCCGGTCTGGTGAAAATTAGCTTGGTGCACCTATAGGGTTTGCCCGCCGCTAGTATGCTTCCCCAGGGAGTTGAGAATGTGTACAAGATAATTGTGCCGGTCTGAACTGTACCAAATGACCAGGATAATAATAAGCGCTCTTGAGCACCTTATTATGTGGATATTGCGCTTTATAAATATTCAATCATTATGATAAGTATGTAAAGGACATTCAATGAAAGAAACAAAAGGGGAGACTTTTAATAAACAAAAGAACAATATAAGGTATGTCCCCCACCCCCCTACCCACTTATGTGAGCCCCACATGATTCCGACCACGCTATATCATTGAATATTCCACCCAACAGCTTACGTTGCTCAGGGGCAGTATCCAATACATGCCACAACATTGGGATGTCCAGTCAAACTGCTGAGGGTTTGGACAGCACTCGAGATGGTCGATGACTCTTGCTTATTGCCTGAATATATGATTATAGCAAATAAAGAGATAATACATTTTCATCATCAAAGTCATTAGAGCAACTCAATATCAATATCAATATGTCTGTTTAATCTTTAAAAACTCTTTATCGACATCAAATACATAACACTGACACTAGGCAACAACTATAATATTTGATATTTAGCTTTCCCTGCGATTCGATTCAGAGGAGTCAAGACAGAATTTAAATTTCTCTCTTGCTGCAACCTCACACTTCTAACAAATAAGTTACATGATGTATACAAAATGCATTGAAACAACAATCTTCCTTGAAACAAAACGTCTTATTTGATATAAATTTCTTTTAACGGGGCTAAATTGCACACATTATTGATGTTTTTTCAAAAGTTAAAAATTTCAAAGGATAAATAACTTGTCTAACTAAATATGAACAACATCAATATAATATTGCTTGACGTTTTTAATGCGTACATGCACATCATCGTGTGCAAAGTATGGTGTTACTAACACCATAAGGAAGTACATTCTACTTCTAAAGTTATTCAAATTCATGTAACATGTATACTGGTCGAATGTCACTATGGTAACTATTTCAGAGGGTAAAATCATAATAAAGGAAGCAGTGGTGTAGCCAGGAAACTTTGAAAAGGGGGCTCCGATCTGCAAGCAGAGCCGTTTTGGGCATGGTCTTTGGGCTTCTGACAGGAGTTGCGGGGGCGGAACATCCGGAAGCTTTTAGATTTAAGCTGTTCAAATCCCCCAATTTAAAACTAATGGTTAACGGGGGGGGGGGGGGGGGGGGGGGGGGGAGTTCTAAGGGCACAGGAGCCCCCCCCCCCCCCCCCCCCCCCCCCCCCTCGCTACACCAGTAAAAGGAAGATGTCAAGGTAGTATTCTTTTCTGTATTAGTAAAATCAATCTTTCTGTGACAAAATAGGAAATCCGGGTCAAATTGCTTTTCATTCATTTGTTCACATACTATTGTGTACGTTTAACTGTAACACTTTGAGGAAATAATTTGTATTCCTAATAACACCTATCATAATTGTACGATAGTAATTTAAATTTGTAATTGTAGGGAACACTTTTTCACAAAATTTAAGTTTACATTTAATTTCTTTTCAAAAGCAAATCTTTAAAGTAATTTTAAAAAACAATTCTTAAAAAACAATTCTGTTTTATTTTTCTTCAGATTATTCGAAATGTCGCTATGTACTAAAGATAAAGTTAATTAGAAATCCACTGACCAAATTACATACAATTTTATTTTGTTACGAGAGACTAACCTTGCGCAAAAAATTATGCAGTTTCCAAATGCAAACTTTTAGTATCCTCAAAATATTACCTCCTACGTATATAAATAGATAGATAGATAGATATTTTTAAATGATGTCTTATTATGAATGAGGGTACACATTGTGTACAAATAGGTTGCTGGAACAAGATTGAAACACAAGGTTCCCTAACACTCTGGAGCATAACATATGACTGACTGAAATGCTTTCGATCGAGTGAAATGGTTCAGTGCTCTACGTCTACCAGATTGATATTGGGTATCCGGCGTTTACTAGGGTAATGACAACTAAGAAACCTAATTTTTAACCCCTTTTTTCTGCTCAGAAATCACCCCTTGTAATTTCAGCGACAATTCATGGATGAGTTTTAAAGAGTGCTATGATATATTTTATGTACTTTCGGGAACAGTGATATGCTGTACACTTTTTTGGTACCAAATAATATTGTTACTAAAGTGATCTATAAACTTTGTCATTTACATGTAGATATCGTATTATAATAACAATCACGTGGAGCTTTCACACCTGATGTTTTGATTATTGTATATCAGATAAATAAAATGGGATTTGATTTGTCAAATATTGGATATATTAATATTAATATGGAGATTTGCATGATTAAATTGAAAAGCGTTCCGGAACGCTTTCGATTGTCGTGAGAATTAATGGGTAGTGGATGGTAAAATATGACAGTAACTTGTATTCTTTTTCACTAGGTAAACGTCATTCTTTTTCTGTGAAACTATAAAATTATATATCATTCAATTGTGAATTACAATGATATTGGGTACACGATTGAATACTCAAATCCTACTTTCGGAAAAAATTATGAATTTAATAGATCACGTTTTAACAACAAAGTAATAATAGTTCATTCAAACTAATATGTTCCCACTCGTATCTGCTGGATAGCTATTGCTGTACGCCCTTGGGGTGAATTATGTTCCCCCTTTCCACACGTCACCGAACTCCCCGCTCCCCGATCGGACCAATATGGTCAAGAATGAGACATCAGCAGCAGGTATCGACACGGATCCATCTCCTTTGAAGCCAGGTTGAATGGCAGTGTATGTTGACATCAGCTGCATTGATGAGAAAAAATAATTTATATTATGACAATTTTTGTCAGCAATATGAATGTATATACATTTTGATGAATAAATACAATACTTCTGGCAAACATTTTCAATTATAATCACTTTTTAATGCTTTCTTATTGTAAGGATTCATTTTCCTTTTCAACTTTCTTAAATCAAAATTAGACACCCTTTTCTAGAAAAATCACTTGCAAAGATACAAAATTGTAAATGCTTAAATAAAACCACTTACATCTCGTCCCCAGGTGCAATCAATCTCATAAAAGTTTGATGTCGTCTGCCTCGTCAGTGTTCACTCACCCCTGGAAAAAACAAACAAAGGAGTAGAAATCGGCGTAGCTATCGCGGAGGGCACGTCCCATCCCCCTTTTAAATAATTGTAGGCTATACCAAATTACAGATCATAAGGGAAAATTCCTAGTGTAAAATGTAATATGAGGTAGTCTTGCCAGAATGTTGATTATTGCCTGATCCAAAACATCACCACGCGAGTTGGGCTAAGGTAAGTTTATCTGCCCTACTGACCCCGATGCACAAAACGATAGTTTTATCGATCAACCCCGTTCGAGGGATAATCCTGGAGGGGAAAATACGGCAAATCGTTCCAATATGTTCAATGAGGGGCTACATTATTTTTAAAAATGTATCTAAAAAATGTCGATTACAAAGAATGTAATGTTATTTAATCCTAGCATGAATCATGATCTAAATTTTAATAAAGATTAAGTTGCCATTATATATACTGTATTTATTTATATTTTCACAATATAACGATCTGATGATTTTACATACCTAGATTTTCTGTCATCATTCGTTTCCTGTAGCAGCGTGATTTAAGAGAAAGTACAATTACACAAATACATCGATTTAAAATGATTTAAAACTAAAATATACAAATGTTTAAATAATATTTAATAGGGACAATGTTTTCCAATAACCAGGTTGACCACAAGTATGAGGTTTGATTATTTCCAATATCTATGTAAATATGACTTGCAGTTTTGTGTTAACACCTGTTTTAAATGAAAACAGTCCTTCAACCAAGCCGTGTGTATGTTTTTCTACTATTCAAGTTTGTATAACGATGACTGAGACGTTTTACTTCTGTTTGACCACAACTTGATAAAAACTCCCTTAGATCTCCTGTTTAATGTATAATACTACTGACTTGAACTGAAAGAGATTATGAATAGGCAATGTTTACTTTTTTCCTTTAAGCGAAATAATTTAAACAAATTACATAGGATGTGTTTAAAGGGATCGTCCAGTTTTTATTTAAAGGGCGCTTCAATAGATTCCTTTTGTGATTTAATGAACATAATAAGTATTTAGCAGAATAAGTATAGTTTTCCAAGAGAGCACAATTCTAAGCAGATTCGAATTTATTTTACCAAAGTCAGTTCAGAAACACCTCCAAATATTAATTCATGTATCTGCTTGCAAATAAAAGTTGGACAAGAACCTTTATTCAATAATTTTAGGATTTTTTTATAAATCGTACACATTTGTGAAAAGGTACTGACATTTTTTATATCGTTTATGATGATCAATCTATACATTCAATGTTTATATTAAAATATGGTTGAAAGTTGATGTCTTTGGATAGCGCTCTCCCTGTATTAACTGGTACGTTTCGAATGAAAAGGGCCCTGTTATTAGCCGTTTGTATTATCTTATTCGATCATTCATGCATATAATTATAACAGTTATTTTTTAATGACAATGTAAGTTATTCAATTATATTTGACCAAAACCAATATATTAATTCTAAACTTACTTGAACCCCTTTCTTCTCAGTAAAACTCACCAGGGAGACGTTTGCAGCCAGTGATGTAGCCAATAGAAGGGATAGAATAGACGAAACCAGCTTTTGCTTCGGAAGTTAGACCATCTCCATATAATTAAACAAATAAATTAATCAATGAATCAATAATTGTATTACAGAGACTTTATTAACATTGTCCAAATCCTCAAATTCCAATTGGAATTCTAGCGGTTCTCTCATACCTGGTTGTGCTCGTATGAACAAACAAAGCATGGGACAGGTTTCGGTTTTTTAAATTTCTCTTTCGTTAAAAAGATATTAACGATTGAAGTGTTCAGATGTCAAATTATCCAACGGATCGTCAGAACATGTACAAAGTGATTGCAATGAGTTGGTGAATGTCACTTTGCATTTTTGCTCATTTTCGGCCATATAAACGTCCATTTAACTTGAAATGTTCACACAACACCTAGTGGGACATATCAGATAACAATGATTTTATATTGTATCCAACCACTCATCACTTTTTGCAAAGCTACTAGATCCCTTTAATAATGCGAAAATAATAGATAAAGCATCTTATTATTATAAGGTGCTATATTAAAATCACAGATGCATGCTCCTTAAAAGTTGTTTCAAGATGACAATTGGTCAAATAACTCCTGTAAATAAGATAGGTTAAAATTATCACATGTAGCCAAAGTATAATTACAAAGGTGCAGGTTATTATTGTTTTGTTCTTCTACAAAATCCCTATATACATACAAAGCAAATATCAAATTATAAGAAAGTAAGTGAATACGTTAAGTATAGACAAACGATTGGAAAGACCATTTCATGACCATTTTCAGAATGGTCCTGCTCTTCCATGGGGTCAAAAAGCAAAACAAAAAATTTAATTTAAATTCAATATGAATGTTCAATCATAGTAATTTACCAATGCACTACCCCCCCTTATCGGTCCCGCCCTCTCCTCACCATCCCCTCCTGTGTCAACCCCCCCCCCCCCCCCCTCACCCCTCCCCCGTACCCCTTCCCAATTCCTTTATGGTATCATACACATTAACACTGGTTTTATTTACCATCATACATGAGTATTATTAAAAACTAAAAACGTATTTCCCTTTCAAAACATTGAAACTAAAGTTTGTACATGTATTTCTGTATTAAAATAGCCAACATTCTTGATTGTCGAATATGCATAGATAATTCATTATACATTTTACTTCCGCGATACAAACAAAGTCGCTTACAATTCTGTATTTTCGGTTTGGGAAAAAATTAAATTAGTACTTCTCAGGGCAAGGCTTAATAGTCTTAGAAATACAGTTTTCTTTCTAATATACAAGTACCAACTCGGGAAATATTGTATAGGTTTAAGAATAACTGTGCCTAATTTGCCTATTTATTTATGTTTTTGTTTTGTGTTTATGTTCAGATTATTTGTTATTATTTATTTTAAGAATAATTCTAACAGCCCTGTTCTGTTATTTTGAAACATGTCTACCTGAATATTAGTTCCCATAACACATCACCATAATCAAAATGTGGCATATACGCCGCGTTATATACAAATTTTAAACCATTCTTATTCACATAATCACTCACTTTCCCTAAGAAACTTATATTTGTCCAACCTTTTACATAATTGATTAAAGTGTTTATTCCATTTTAATTTACAATCAATACAAATACCTAATTATGTGTAAATTTGTCCCACTTGAGCAATATTATAATTATCTACTCTTAAGTTAAACTTACTGTGCCTATATACTTACAACCATAGGGCAGTTTATTTTCAACTTATTACAAGTTCCATCAAATAATATAAACTTATGCAATCACATATACAAAATAATTTTATATACAATGGTTCTTATCTGAACAAATTCAACGTGTTATCTGCATAAAAGTGAACCGATTTTTTTTAAAAACAAGATGGCATATTATTGATAAATCGTATTAACTTATAAATTATAACGATATAAGTATACATAATACAATATGATGGTATGCTTTAATATACATTACAGTATTTGAGAGTCATTTCAAAGTAGGCCAATGTATGTATTTTGCATTGAAATATGAACACAAATACAGCATATTTTACAGTTATTAGCGTAGCCCGATATAGTATAGTTTTAATAACGGGCATAAAACCATTCCCCTCATCATTAACCGTTTCTAATGAACCAATTAGCAAGTTCAAAGTTTATTGTATAAGAACCACACAATTCCCCTTTAATATAGTTGAGGCCCAAACAAAGCCTACCAACCACCCATTTGTATGAATGTGTTGTTGTTGTCTACTGTATTTCCCCGTCTATTAACATATAGTAACATTGAACAAATCCTCAAAATCCGATCGTAATTATACCGGCTCCCTAACAAACCTTGTTGTATTCGTGTTAACAATAAAATCATTGGACGGTTTTGGTTTTTCAAATCATCTCTTTTGTTATTAAACAATCCAGGGTGGCCTCAAAAAAACGGAACGGGGCACTTCCCAAAACAGCAACACAATTATTATGTCCAATGGATAGGGTGTCCCCTTTCCAATGAAAAATGATACCAAGAACAGTGATTTTGTTGAGTAGTTTTGTTTAAAATTATCACATTTAGCCAAAGTATAATTACAAAGGTGCAGGTTATTATTGTTTTGTTCTTCTACAAAAATCCCTATATACATACAAAGCAAATATCAAATTATAAGAAAGTAGTGAATACGTTAAGTATAGACAAACGATTGGAAAGACCATTTCATGACCATTTTCAGAATGGTCCTGCTCTTCCATGGGGTCAAAAAGCAAAACAAAAAATTTAATTTAAATTCAATATGAATGTTCAATCATAGTAATTTACCAATGCACTACCCCCCCTTATCGGTCCCGCCCTCTCCTCACCATCCCCTCCTGTGTCAACCCCCCCCCCCCCCCCCACCCTCACCCCTCCCCCGTACCCCTTCCCAATTCCTTTATGGTATCATACACATTAACACTGGTTTTATTTACCATCATACATGAGTATTATTAAAAACTAAAAACGTATTTCCCTTTCAAAACATTGAAACTAAAGTTTGTACATGTATTTCTGTATTAAAATAGCCAACATTCTTGATTGTCGAATATGCATAGATAATTCATTATACATTTTACTTCCGCGATACAAACAAAGTCGCTTACAATTCTGTATTTTAGGTTTGGGAAAAAATTAAATTAGTACTTCTCAGGGCAAGGCTTAATAGTCTTAGAAATACAGTTTTCTTTCTAATATACAAGTACCAACTCGGGAATATTGTATAGGTTTAAGAATAACTGTGCCTAATTTGCCTATTTATTTATGTTTTTGTTTTGTGTTTATGTTCAGATTATTTGTTATTATTTATTTTAAGAATAATTCTAACAGCCCTGTTCTGTTATTTTGAAACATGTCTACCTGAATATTAGTTCCCATAACACATCACCATAATCAAAATGTGGCATATACGCCGCGTTATATACAAATTTTAAACCATTCTTATTCACATAATCACTCACTTTCCTAAGAAACTTATATTTGTCCAACCTTTTACATAATTGATTAATGTGTTTATTCCATTTTAATTTACAATCAATACAAATACCTAATTATGTGTAAATTTGTCCACTTGAGCAATATTATAATTATCTACTCTTAAGTTAAACTTACTGTGCCTATATACTTACAACCATAGGGCAGTTTATTTTCAACTTATTACAATTCATCAAATAATATAACTTATGCAATCACATATACAAAATAATTTTTATATTACAAGGGTCATTATCTGAACAAATTCAACGGTGTTATCTGCATAAAAGTGAACCGAATTTTTTTTAAAACAAGATGGCATATTATTGATAAATTATTAACTTATAAATTATAACGATATAATATAATAATACAATATGATGGTATGCTAATAATATAATTACAGTATTTGAGAGTCATTTCAAAGTAGGCCAATGTATGTATTTTGCATTGAAATATGAACACAAATACAGCATATTTTACAGTTTATTAGCGTAGCCCGATATGTATAGTTTTAATAACGGGCATAAAACATTCCCTCATCATTAACCGTTTCTAATGAACCATTCAGCAAGTTCAAAGTTTATTGTATAAGAACACAATTCCCTTTAATATAGTTGAGGCCAAACAAAGCCTCCAACCACCCATTTGTATGAATGTGTTGTTGTTGTCTACTGTATTTCCCCGTCTATTAACATATAGTAACATTGAACAAATCCTCAAAATCCGATCGTAATTATACCGGCTCCCTAAAACCTTGTTGTATTCGTGTTAACAATAAAATCATTGGAACGGTTTTGGTTTTTCAAATATCTCTTTTGTTATTAAACAATCCAGGGTGGCCTCAAAAAAACGGAACGGGGCACTTCCCAAAACAGCAACACAATTATTATGTCCAATGGATAGGGTGTCCTTTCCAATGAAAAATGATACCAAGAACAGTGATTTTGGTTGAGTAGTTTTTGTTCTAGGGCGCTGTTAGTGACATGATGTCAGGTTCCGTTTTTTGTCAATTTCTACCTAGTCAGGGCCAGTAAAACCGCACGCACCACCTTTCATACCGTATACTTAGCGCGCCATTGACAGTGTGCACTCAGCCGTGTTCCGAGATAATGGGCATGGTATTACGGGCAGTGAGTGCGGTTTTACTGGCCATGAATAGGTAAAAATTGACAAAAATTGGCACCTGACATGGTCTCACTCACAGCGTCCTAAAACAAAAACTACACGTCCAAAATTACTGTTCTTGGTATCGTTTTTCATTGGAAAAGACACCCTATCTGATGGACATAAATAGTTTGGTACTATATATTGGGAAGTGCCCCGTTCCGTGTTTTTTTTTTGGCCCACCCTGTATATTAACAATAGTGTTCAGCGGTTAAAATTCCACTGGACCGCGAAAACCATGTACAAAGTGAGTGCAATGAGTTGGTGAAAACCACTTTGCATTTTTGCTCATTACTCGGCCAACGTCCATTTAACTTGAAATGTTCACACGACACCCAATAGACATATCATATAACAACATATACATGTACATTGTATCAACTACTCAACACTTGTGCACATGTCAACAAATTAACTAGATCCCTTTAGTAAATACATTATTACAACGAAATCAAGTTGGAAACAAAATGATAAGGATATGAATAGTACACTGAGTTTGTTATTGAAATAGCACTTGGTCATTAGCAAAGTAAAGTTATCAGACTTAGGTTAAATATAAGCATGGTTAAGCAATTTGCATTGTGCAAATAAAGTGTGTTTGACCCACAAAATGTTTAAAGAGAAATAACAAATGTTTTGAGATAATGAAAAACTGACTCTCAAATTTAAAAGCGCATACCATTTTAGTGACTGAACACACTTGATTTTATCAAAATTGGTCCAGAAAGAACTGAAATACCAATACCTAGATAAGTCAGTATTAACCCGTTCCCTTCGTGATTCTGAAATCCCCATATACTTCGTACATAGACTACAATGTCCCCGTACGCAAGGGGTTAAAGTACTCACATTGGCCTGCTGGTATGCATGGTATGACAGGGATATCTCCCAGGGATGGGGTGGTACTATAACTTGCCCCCTCGTTCAGCGCAGGGAACTGGCTCGTGGAGATCTGTGTATAATAAAGTTAACATCTTTTCATTGTAAGTATTTGTCTAAATACCTATTAAAATGTGAATAATATTAATATACGTCTATATGGCGATATTATGTGACTGATATGCATTTGCATTTAGAATGAAACTGATCAGCTATCACTGCATCCAGTGACATATGGCATAAAGACATATTTTGAATAGTTTACATACATAAACAACAAAACTGCTTGCTGTGCAATGTGCTGACTATCAAGTTGTCAATGGTAACAAAGCTGAATACCAAACGATAGAATGTGACATTTAACATTGTTTAACAAAACAAAAAACATAAAAATAGATAACATTGATACAAATACAAAATAAAATATAGTATGTAGGCCTACATATCCAGAAACACAAACTTTCAACATTGATAAGATATTGGTTGGGAGACAGAAGGGCGTTAAGTGAATATTTGTACATGTACTTCAAGAGATAATCATGCAAGAAGCTTGGAAGTCTCGTATTAAGCTTATTTAGCAAATTTCTGTGTAATGAATATTCCCAAAATTAGAAATACCTGATATCAGACAATTTGACATCAAATAGAGGTATGCAAAATGCAACATTTAACTTAACAACAAATCGACTTAATGCTCTCTCACTCTTGTGTGAGGAAGATGAAACAAAGCATGGACTGACCTGTTGCGAAGGGGTGGATGCAGGAACATTGAATGCCATACATATACCCGTTAGGTTGATGCACCGCTGCCGCTCTGCACTGTATGGCAACCAACCAAACATAGGTTCGTCCATACGACCACAGTCGCGGTACCTTGTGCATCTGTGGTGCATGGACAGAGAACAGTAGTGAAAAATTTAGAATTTGCAATAGTGATAAAAAGGGAAAAAAGAAAATTGAGTGGCAAGCCAACAGAGGTGCTAGTTTTGCTCATACACTATTCTGAACTGTACGGCAGCTAACACATTATGTGTACGACCACAATTACAATAGCGTATGCACCTTTAGTGAATAGAGAACATTATTATAATAGTCAGAATTTACATTACAAAGGGCAATGAATGAATGTTGCAACATTATTTTATACCAAAATTACAATTATGAATTATTGTTTCAACATACTTGATTGTGTACTGACGGCAGTGGGTAAAATAATTAAATTAAACCATTGCCTACGAAATATGGTGGGCCCTGTATGAACGCTAGATGAGGATTTCAAAACCTAGCAGTGAACGGGTTTATTGAATCTAATCTTAAATGTAATGAAATGTAAAATTATTGAACACAATCGGATATTCCTCGTACCTATCTTCCAGCGTGCACCAGCCGCAGTACGGGTCGCCATCTTGTGCCCCGTCTGGTCCGATACACTCATCACACGTGGTGTACCGACTACAGTTAGCCACTGACAGACGGACAAGCTTGGTAGACAAAAAGAGAAATACATGTTTCTCAATATAAACTACAAATGTGTTAACTCATAAAATGAAGCAAAACATAATGTAATGGAACAGGGAACATATCATAGGCAATATTTGTTATGCTAGTTGCCAAGCGCCTCTCCGCGACGCTGTGCGCGCGCGCATTGGATCCTGCATACAGTAATCGCTTGTGCTCTGAGTCTTTTCTATGAGCGTATTATCGTATAAATTAATGCCGCTCATGGTGCATTCAAACATATGCGTGATTTTCTCCATTGAACAGTTTTCCCGTGATCGGAATTTAGAGCGCAATATGGATTTAGACGCCATATGGATTTAGACGCCACAGTGTTAAAGAAGATAAAGATTTAGCTTAGGCTAGGAGTGCTTTATTATATTTCAAAGTTGGAAAATAATAGTACATCTAAAAACACCAATACTTCAACAAATATGATATTTTCAACATAATCACAAATAAGAATAATAAACTATACAAATATGGTACTATTTGCACTGCAGTTATAAACCACGGACCGGTAATCGATCTCTTTTTATAAAAACACATTAACTTTAATAAACACTTTATAAAGACTCCAATGATAAAATCATGAATACGCATTTAAAAAAGTACCTTTTGTTGTGTGAGCATGTATAGCTGGTCATTTTGCTCATCAAAGTACGTATCCTGCTGGACCTGTGTGTTATCAATGGACACCTCCTCGTACATTCTGCCTTGGGTGGCACTACCAATATGGACCTGTAATACATTTAAGATCAAGATTGAAATCGAATATGAAATAATAATTCCAATCAAATTTAGAAACTGAATCTGGGTTATATTTATATTTAAATTAAAATTCACATTCCTCCACATCAATTAGACATTTTGATTGGTTCATACCAATAATATTCAAATATAACAACACAATCATCAGGAAACATTTAAAGGACTCTGGAACGAAAAATATAAAGACAATGCTCAATATTAGTAATACGTGTAAAATCTAAATCGGTGGAATGCATAATGGTTAATATTATTTAAAGTAAATACAATTACAATTATTATTTTCAAGGGAAGAGGTTGGGTGATAAAATCAACAGAATAATAATCCCATACCAACATTATTTGATTATTAAGTGAAATTAAAAGAATCATATACATACAAATGTATCAACAATCTATTTATCCAGGACTATTCACACTATTAATGAATGGCCTTTGGAGAACTCATTGTTTTCTTGGTGAACATTTCAAAGGCAATGGTTCCGGTTGCTAGCAGTGTTTGATGGACATTCGAAATGTCTTAGGACAATTGGTTTTTAAAGTTAACTTGCAGCTTACCTTCAGCAGTTTTCCTGCGCGCGATCCAATGAAAGCTATGGTCTCATTTTCCTCTATGGCAGTCTCAATAGACGTTGCAAGTGTTCCATCCATCTGCAGTACTGCAGTTGCTTCCAGAGGCTCATCTTTAGGAGCGCTGGCATACTGGTAGTTATCCGTCACACACTCCTGCAGACGAGTAGCTTCCCGGGAAATCTGAACATAGATTCAAAAGAAAAAGCATGAGGTTCAATCCCGTAACTTTAATACATAATATACCTTAGATTTGTAAGCATCCATCTGCATTATTGCAGTTGCTACCAGGGGCTCGTCGTTAGCAGCTCTGGCATACAATGGACAATAAGAGTGTTACAAATATCTTTCTTTTGACATTTTGGTGAACAGAACATAACAAATTTAAGTAAAAATTTTATCAACGAAGTTGAAGTGCAAGAGTGACAGTTCACACAACCTAACACCCGCAACAAAAACGTAACACCCATAACGGAGCTTCAAGAAATGATCATACAAAATGGGTGCAGTCAGATAAAAGAAACACATGCTATTTTACATTCAACACCTATCCACAACTATCCATACATACAATATCTTTACAAAAAAAGGGAACATCACTGAAGACTTTTTGAATTACAGATCTGAGTTTAGCATAAAATGTATACTCTGTGTGTTTTTACACCCGTAATGCGGATATTAGAGCTAACACCGAACAGCTGAATACAAACCGGTGCTCCTTTTTTGTTTATGGCGTAATGTGGGTCCTGATACACCATTTGGACACATTTTAATTGAGTAAACACTTCAAAGACATTTCTACGAGATGGTTTGAAATGCCGAAAGTCTGTCTTATATCCCGGTTTCATGAACAAATATCCACCAACGTTTAAAAATGTATATTTCATAATCTTACTAGGGAGATGCTGTCAGTACTTACTGGTACATTCAGGCACCTGCTGTTCAATAATTTAGATCCATACGCAGAACCTAGGTTGAGGCAGTTTTGTATAGTTTTCAGGAACTTGTCTTCCACATCAGTCATCCTGTAGATACAGAGAGCAGAGTTAGCTGTTGGTGTGTCTGTGTTATCTCCACTCCCTGAGGCTGTAAATACTGCGAACAACAGAGCACTGCCATCGGTGTTCAGTGCTTCTGCAAGGTTCCTTCCAGGCAGCGATACATCAATGGCTTGGATCAGGTTATACGAGGTTCCATCCCCTGCAGAACATTGAATAGGCACGTCTGTAAATGTATCAAAGTCGCTGCTCGTTTGGCACACCCTATTGAGCTTGGAAACATAGGGAATATCTGCAGGTGGTATGACATTGCCGGTACCTTCGTATTCCAACTGCTGCTGATTGGTTACGAAGTAGGTGAAACCACTCTGCACAAAACCACTCCTGAACTTGACTTCAACATTAAGAATTCTTGCATATGACGATGGTTGATTAGTCTGGACCAGAAACTGCAACTGGTCGCTGGAATCAGTTGGATCTACACTCCACTTTCTCACATAATTGATGCTTGTTTCCGGATCAAACTGGGGACTCACACCAACAAAGAAGTTATGGGAATCTGAATCAAATACACCTACTGCTGGCGTTTCAGTGTTTGTCACAGGAGAATTTGACTGAAATGCTTCTGAAATATTGGACAGTTTCCGTACATCGCACTTGCCATCATAGCTACCGCACGTGATGAGGCGATTAACCGGAGATGGAGCAACGACCAATATTTTGTTGTCATTACCGTCACATTGAGGTGAGCAGGTGTTCTCCGTTTGGTGTAGTGACAGGTCCTCATTGAGGTGGTAAATATAGTTCTTTCCTCCAACATAAATATCACTTATGCCACCTGTCTTTTCAACAACTGCAAAATGGTTCAACGGTGTTTCCTGCACATCAACAAATTCAACAGGATCATGATCTAGTACTGCCGAAGCATGGTTTGCATTCATAGATGTGCCAATCACGAGAGTGAATATAATGACAAGATGTCTGATGGTAAATGGGCTTCTGTGAAGAGGAAAAACTTTTGTCTCTGACATTGTTCTGATGTGTCTGGTTTCCTCCATCGCTGAAAAACAGTGGCCGTTTTTTTCTTCTGAAATGACAAAACAAAACAAAGCAAAATACAAACATAACTCTAACAGTTCAACTCTATTTTGAATTGTACGGTTTTTAAAACAAAACAATTAATACATGGATATCTGATAGTCACAAAAGGTTACTGCACATAAGAACAACCTTAAAATGAATCAGTTTGCTTGACAAATGCATACATGAAACTCAAGTTGCAAGCAAAGCAGAGGGGGTCACACATAAGACTCAGTAAAATATTATTTAATTTTGCATCGGTCCTGTTGATTGACTAATCTAATCAGAGGTGCAGCAACCTTAAAAGGTTTCTCGTTTACAAAGAAAGTAAGAAACCGTTCCATTACAAAGGCAGTTTGAAATATTTGCAGTCTGAACCATGAATTGGTAGCATCAAGATTCCCGGGGAAATGGTATTTAGAATGAAATAGCTTTCTGGTGTCAAACATCATTGTATGAAATTACATCTGACTTTTTATACATGAAATACATACTGTAGAACTTGATATCTTTCCAGACATCGATATAGAAGGCAAACAGCTGACATTATATTTAACAACACTATAATGACCTCCTGAAATTCAATGATCTAGGGTATACGTATAATGCACGATTACAGTATATAGTAACATCATATATTTGTGAATACATTCACATTGTTACGCTAACCCCGTTACCATGGTTACCCTAGCTTACACCACCACAATTAATGTTTTTAAAAGGGGAATAATTTACAAATCATATAACGCATCTAATAATATCGGTAAACGGGAGGACGGCGTGTCGTGCTTTTGCGGTCTTCGCCTCCGATCGCGCGTTACTGTTTCTGTAAACCTTTTTTTAAAAATAGCTGGATCCCTGCGATAATCGGTAATCGGTCTCGAGAAGGAGCCCGGTCGGCGAATTTGCGTTTCCCAAACCATTCAGCAAGGAGGCGATACGTGTCAGATCTGCCCGTTTTATTGGAATGGGGCGACTTGAATGGAGACGCGCGCTTCAATTCTAATTCGCTTATGTATGACACGATTCACGAAATAAACTTACCTCTTTTACTTAAAAGGTTTGTGCATCAAATGCTGCCAACAATTGCGATACATTAGATTCCAAAGTAGGCCTATACGACAAATAAAACAAACACACAAACACCGAGAAGGTTGTGAATCAATTATAGCTCACCTTGTTGTATCGTAATACATTGCGACTGATTTACTTAGAGGGCGCGCATATGAATAACATTACTGCAATGATTGAGTTTTAAAATTTTGTTTCATAACATTAAGTTCACTTATGAAATAATATTAAATATGTCATAATATTAACTGATATGCTATGATGTAATATAAATTGATTATAATATCATAAGTCCCGAGACGTAGTCGTCCCAAAATATCATTTAAAATCCCGAGGGAACATTCGCTAATGTTTTCGACAACAAAGTCAACTGACTTAATCTAAGTACGAAAGTAACACATCTTTACACTCTGGGTCTGTGAACTCGATTAGAAAATGTGTATTTTCAAAGGATATTTGAAAGGTTATTTAGGTACCTGCAAATACCTAACATAGACCGTGGCTACTTTACGGCCAGTGTTAGATCAAAGAGTTTCCCGAAAACCAGAAGGTGTTGACCAGTTACTTCTCGCTGTTGTTCAGCTAGTGCAAAAGCCCATTAATTGTTATTAAGATTACCTGGGTATTTGTATCGATCTATCCCGCTTGTGTTCCCCTCAAACGTCAAATGAATGAATATCATCATGATAATAGCAAATATATGATGCATTCCAACTTCACCCCTATTGTTGAAGAGTTCGTAATCGTGGTATCTTCGATGGTATTGTCAGTTATAATGACATAGTTCGTGTTTAGAATGTCCGCAATCGGTATTGTATCTACATAATTATACGTGTCCCAAAATAATTTGACAACAACAATAAAATTAAAAAAAACACTAGCGAAACGACGTACTTGAGAGTTGACACAATCGTGGATAGGAAAAGAATGGAAGTTGGTGAATGTGATCCTAAACAGAATTATAACACGTGTGTTTACATAATACATGTACAATAATAAATGTGTAAGAGTTTGATGTTAAAGGGGTAGTTTAGTTTTGGTAAGGCTGAACTTTAGTAGCCAAAACCTGCACAGTAACATTATAAACTAATAGTTATAACTCCACCATGCTCAAAAGGTATACAAAATTACAAACGACTAAGTAAAAAGCCTGTTATCATTCAAAAAGAGCCATTAAGACACAAGAGGGCGTTTTTTTAAAAGGCATTGATTTCAACGATTTTTCATACAAAATTATGCATGTGATGTTTTATTGATATAATGATTAAATAGCGAGATCATCAACAACTATTCAAAAAACGCTTTTGAAAATTTTTGAAAAAGTGCAAGCATTTTTTTATTTTTTTCAAAAAATCATCTAATTATTTGGGCCCCAAATAATTATAAGATCAGATATATTTATTGATATTTCAGCCGTTTCTGGGTCGATTTTGACCAAATAAAGTTTATTCTGCCATTAAAATTGCATGTTCTCTCAAATTCGACACTCAGTTTTTCATTACCTCACAAAAAAATTGTGATGTGCAGCGCCCTCTCTACCAAAACTAAACTACCCCTTTAAAGGGATAGTTGAGTTCTGGTAAAGAGAGTACAGTTTTGGTAAAACTGAATTTTAGTAACCAAACCTGCACCATTACATCACAAACTATACTTTATAACTCCACCATGCTCGAAAGGAATATAAAATTACAAATGACTAAGTAAAAAGCCTGTTATCATTTTTAAAAAAAGGAGCCGTTCAAACTCAAGAGGGCGCTCTCCCAACACTCGTCCTTTTAACCATTTTAAATAAAATATTGTGCATGATTTGTTGAAATAATAATAAGATAGAGAGATAATCAACAACTATTTCAAAACCTCTTTTGTACATTTTTGAAAAGAGGAATTTAACGGCTGGTTCAAAATGATCGAATATTTGTTGGGCCCCACAATTATTAAAAATGGTTACGTTTTTGGATATTTCAGCCATTTCTGAACCGATTTTGATCAAAAAAAGTTATTCTGTCATTAAAATTGTATGCTCTTTCGAAATTGACACTCAGTTTGTCATTATCTCACAAAATTGTGTGTAGCGCCCTCTATACCATAACTCAACTATCCCTTTAAAGTATATTTTGAAGAGGTTGTATTTCATAGCTAAATCCATTGTCTTATTTTTACGTGAATTGATGCCGTCTTAATACTAACAATTAGCGCATACCCCCCCCCCCCCACCCCCACCCCAAATTGGAACTGGAACCCCTTGAATAACCAATGGTAGATCCAGAGGGGGCGCAACAGGGGTGGGCTGCCTCTACATTTTGATTTGCTGTTTTGCTTAAAATGCTTAAAATTGTGGTACAGATAGCACAATCGAGCGTCACCCCCCCCCCCCCCCCCCCCGGCCCCCTCCCGAGAGCTTCCAGTGCCCTGAAATGGGCCCTGGACCCTGGCTGTAAAGGAGTGCGGTTTCGCGCTTGTGGTGTGTGTGAGTACACATAATCGTTTGCCCCCCCCCCAAAAAAAAAAAAAAAAAAAAAGAAGGATAAACAGTGAAAATATAATTATCATATAATTTATTTCCCATTTTCGTGTTTTTGTTTTATTCAAATAGAAGTTACCTAAAAGATAAATTATTTCAATCAGCCAATCTGTTTGAAGGTGGTTAAACTCTCTTTCTACATACATGTATATATGGACAGTGCACATATGCAGTACCACACATATACACTCACAAAAAGACACTGTGAAGGGAATATGTAAGTGTTGTTGTTTTCAAGTTTCCCACTGAAGGATGACAGAGTAACATCCGTAGACACGCGGCGGAATCGACTGCTTGTATACTTTTCTGCGTTTCAAGTTATATCCGCAATATACCCGTTATCTTGGTTTGCCATGCCAGAGCCATCCTTTTTCGAGAACTATTTTTGAGTTTTTATATTTCATTTCGAGATTTCATTTAACTTATTTTAACAAACCCAAAACCTTTAGAATGATCTGCAGATACGGGGGAAATCTGTGTAAAAAAATAAAGAAAAATATCAGGTGTGTCCCCCTCCCTTATGAGTCCGACACACTACACCACTGAATCGGTCAATTAGAGGGTGATGATTCAAAGGAATTACTCCCTTACTCATACAACATGTTCATTATTCAAGTTCAAAGTCAAGTCCAGTTTATTTTCTCAATATAAAAGAAACATTATGAAATACATACAAATTGATAACAATATAAAAGTACATTTCATTTAAAATTTAAAAATGCAGATTGTATGTACAAATTAAAATTAATAATTTTTTGAGGGGTAACAAACTAAAAAGGTATCAAGACCTTATCGCCTGGTCGACCCATAGATAAAAAAAAACCATTGTACTTCAAATTAAAACTGATATAAACCCCTCAAAAAAAGTTCGGAAACTCAACTTTGATCGATTATATCACTCTTTTAGTGTCATTGCAATGCATGATGATCTCCCTTTAAAATGGTACATTGTATGTCATTTATTTCAAATCGGGGAATGCGCAGTGCGTTTCAAAATGGAGGACGGTCAGAAGTCAAATGTCGCAAAATGGAGCGAAAGTATTCAGTTAGGAAATTTGACTATTGTGTCGTATTTGTTAATGGTCAAGTTGTACTGAAGATTGTAGCGTGTTCAAATTATCTAAAATTATCAAATTTGGTATCATTTTAAAGCCTATGTGTCTATCTTTTCAATACGGTTATGTCCGAAACAATTGTATTGATATGTTAAGTATGGAACAGCAGAATATGGGGGAGGGTCGAACAGCAAAATGCATTTTATTTTGTGAAATTGAAGGCGTTGCATCGAAAAACGACTATTGGAGGAGATGTTTTGGGGTTTTACATTGCATAATCATCAGTAAATTTGCATCATGTGAAAGCATGTTTATTTTCCCTTAAATTTATGTCTCACCTATAGGCCTAATAATTATGTATTAGGGTGTGTGCAGTAAAACCGGATATGGGGGTCTATTAATGCTATGAATTTAAGACCGTGGTTTCTTGTTTCACGATTCCGGTAAGATATTGTTGTATTAATCATAACTCTATCATCATTACGTTTTGCACTATCGGAAAGCTCGTTAATTTATCTTTAATATGATATCTCATTTGCAATGATTATGTTGAATGTGAGTGCGCAGTACAAGAAACTCACACACTTGATGTATTGAAACTGCATCAAATTTCACTAAACGTACGCAAACTGGCCAGAACTGGCATATTAGCGCCCTCTTTGACCGTATCGGTATGCCCTTATTACGCTTTCAATTTCACACAATCAAATGCATTTTGTTTACATTTTGCAGTCGATCCTCCGCAATATTCACCTTAATTGTATACCTACCGGCTTTCATAATCATTCCAAGTGAGGTGTCATTGGAAAGATAATTAAACGGGCTTTTGTCTGATACCATATTCAACAGTATTTTTTCATTGTCAAGATATTCATCGTCGAAAAAATTTGAACTTGAGAAAGACCCTGATACGGGTGTCGGACCTTCCAACTGAAGTTTGTTGGCGCATTTTGTGACATTTCACTTCTGACATTCCCCCATTCTCAGATATACTGCGCATACCTCGTGCTCGTGAAGCTTACGAATTTGGTATCATTTTAACACACACTTTCAAGTGATACCAAATAACAATTATGATTTCATAATAAAATAGATATAATCGATGAAACTTGAGTTTCCGAACTTTTTTGAGGGGTTTAGATATAATGAAAGTCATAGTTAAAATTCAAAATTCAACATAATTATCCAAAAACAGTACAGAAACACCTAACAAACAGACACAGGAAAAACAACAACTATTACTAATAAAAAGTACTAGTTATATATCACACGGTATTAAAATTATAACGACTCTATGAATACAAAAATAATACATTTTAAATTTATTTTCATTTAAATATATTTTATTTAATCAGTCAAAATGTAAACAATACACATATATCGGAAATAATATCGCTAGTGATATTCGTTTGTCTCGCAATGTATGGTCAACACATATATACAAAAGATAAAACGTATACAACCCATTTAAGTGGTATACCCTAATTGATAGACATTTCATAACATTTCGTATCAAGAAATGCAATTTGTATTGTGTTTTACATGTTTTCTTTATATAAACAATATCACGACCGAAGAACAGATCTGTTTAAAGGGGACCACCAGGCAAAGAACAACACATTATTTTATGTTTTGGTACCGTTTTGTGATATCAAAAAGATATCCAACATTTTGCGAAGGGTTGTGTAATTCATAAACAAAGCAATTCATTTCCACCACTTACGGAACCACTACTATTTCCTGGTTCCTTACGGGCAAAACATTTGCGAGTGCGCCAATGCTATTCACGCGTACGTTTGTAGACAATAGAATCCCGGGCGATTAGTTCGCTCTGCACACATTAGTCTTCGCAATTCAGACCGCATGAACGCATGCTTTTAATGGTGATGCGTTTTCCAAATATATATTTTTTTTCTGGAAACATATTTTTGTGAACTTGTTGATGGAATGGAATACTAAAGATGTTACCTTTCTATAATAAGATTATTATGTTTAGGTGGTGGTACCCTTTAAGCTAGAAGATTAAAGGGAAGTTTCATATTGCACGTGTGCTTACTGGTACTGATAACACCTTTACGTTACTTCTTTTTGGCAATAGTAATTGAAATTGAGGCCATTCTTCTCTCCTTTTACTGCGCACTCTCATGTTTTGAAACAGTTAAGATTCAAATGATGTTGCACACGGGCTGAACGTCTTCATTTGCAAGATGAAGATGTTTTACAACAATGTTGAGGTTAAAAACTTTTTGAAATACTCATTGTGTGACGAGCGAAAGGGTGATTTTCTTTTTTTGAAACTAAACAGATTATTTTGAAACCCAGCATGTTTCAACTAATGCGTCGTAGAACGAAAAGTAACATACCAAAAATTACTGATATTTGTATTTTTCTCCATGAGCGATGTAATGAAACCAATTTCTATTGTATTCTTTGTCTTGTTAACATTTTGTTCAGGACGTGTAACAAATTTAAATGAAGTGCACAACAGTAAACTTTGAATTATATTTTACAACGTCCTCGACATGATCGCTTGTATATATTTAATACACAAACTATATAAGATTTATATATATTTTAAGTATAACAATTAACTTGTACATTTGTAAGTACTGGGTTACATGTATAAGTACTGGGTATATACAATATCATCGAGGTAACGTACCGATTGGTCTAAAGCCATTTGGTCTACTCCCATTTGGTCTATAAATTCGTGGGCTTATGATTATATTTATGGATTATGATAAGGGTTAGGGGTGTGGATTAGGGTTAGGGTTAGGTTTTGGGTTAGGGATCGTGTTTGGAGCTGGGGAAATTGAAGTTAAAGGCTTCAGGTAGTAGACCAAATGAGTTGTAGACCAACTGAGTGTAGACCAAGTGAACATAAACCATAATCGAAAAGTGAAAGTATATGTAATCACTGTCATCTTCTAAATAAAGTATGAAGTGCATTCGTATATCAAATATATGAAGTCAGTTCATGAAATTGAAAATATGAACATTCGGATAGATACAACAAATAAAATTAAATATGTTATATCATGAAGCATTTTCATAGCATTCTCTAATAAGCCTAATGTAGCAGTCACACCGCCAAACCGAATCCAAACCGAAACCAGACCGAACTTCCACTTTATCGGGCACCGACAAGAGCGCGAACTGGGGTTAGCAGTCACAACAAAAGAGACCGACAATTCCGATACTACTCCGACACCAAACCGCTAGCACCCCGAACGTCTCCGAAACGTCCCCGAATTATTCGGTCTCGTGTCGGTTTGGATTCGGTTTGGCGGTGTGACTGCTACATAACATAAGACAATATTTTTTGTATTTTAGTACGACGATTTGTGCCATATAACTTGTATGAACTATTACAAATTATAAAACGGCTCTGGTAAATTCAGTAACGTGATTGGTTAAATCCAGTCACGTGACTATACATTAAAATTCAACAAACAAACAAGAAAAAGCGTAACACACATGTGTTGTCACTTTTTGTTGCGCGATATTTGCACGGCTGGGACGTCACAATGCTTGTTTACATAGTTCTACGAAGTCAAACTTGCGAAAGTGATAAAAAAAGAAGATGGAAAATGCTTCGTTCTGTAAATAATGTGTTCTGTAGTAAATAAATCTTAGTGGATTCGTAAATTATATGGTATGTCGTTTGATATTGGGAAGTTTTGGAATGGAAATGCATACAATTCTTTGATATTTCTTCACTTTTAACGGGAAAATTTTCGGATTTTCGGCGACTGCATTTGATCTGCTGAGCTGCAGAGTCAAATTCAGTGAAGCGAGTGCACTCTAGTGATGATTAATTTGGTAAATTCCTAATAAATTCACACTCCAGAGAGTAGATAGACTGGGTTACTAATTGTGGAGAGCCTGTTTTCAATAATATAGCAAAATAAAACAATCCGTGGTTGGGCCTGTTTTATAAAACAAATAATACTACGGTCTTGTTATCGTGCCGTCATGTAAATGCATCGACTCTCGGCTATATTAGCTGTGCGCATGCGCACACTCTACACCGTGTATTATTTGTATTCTAACATATAGTACATAACTGCATACACTGACATATATAGATAATGTTAATAATGATATTTCAACAAAATATAATGATAATGCGTCATTGATTATTACAAATTGCAAATAATATTAAAAATCGATTGTTTTACATAATAATTAATGTTACCTTGTAATTATATTGTAAAGCAAACAATATTTTCTGAAACAATGGTCTGATATATCCTGCCTTTAAACTAATTCTATTTTCTTTGCACAATGCAAAGATAACCATTTGGAGCTTTCACATTTATCTTGTACCTGGTTATAAAGCTTATGGTAACGACAAGGAAAATGAAGTAGGAATTGATGTTTCTAATATCTCCCTTATTTTAGAGAAATCTATGACTGAATGAAGTGCGTTCCAGAACTGTTTACCTGTTTTCGCTAATTAAACATGTTATTACGGAAACTAGAACACCCATTCAGAAGTAATTTACAATGATATCGGAATACGATTGTACTCTCAATATAACTTTCGGAACACTTTTTTGTACAGTTTGATAATGGCTCACATAAGACTATTTCTCGTTGCTTCAGGCATGATAACTCCGGCCACTGATCTCAATATATAATTCTGGACAAGTTATTGACTGACTAAAGTGAGATCCGCTCTCCTACCACCGTGTCTCAGAAGGATTACATGTATCGTGTTAACCATACAGATAAAGTGACTGAGTATAATCACACGTATACAAATTAAAATACATAACACATTAGCAAAAATAAGTTGGGTTTTTCAGAACATTCATTTGTTGCGGCGTCAACCATGATATTATAGAGGTGAGTACTCCATACTTCATCTAGACCTTAGCAAGAAAAGATCAGTGGTTCATGCCGCTGAGGTGAAATACCATGGCCGAGTTGCCGTTGCTGTACACCCTCGGCCGGTCACCTGTGGGCAGGCGACTTCAAGTCCGGTAAATTATTCCACGGGGTCGTAGTATTCATGGTACAGTTCCGTGTCGAGTTCATCAATAGATATGTAGCCCTGCCAAAGAAAACAGAAAAATGCAATAAGACATGTGTGGTTTGCATATTTGTATTAGCACATTATTTGCAATAGTGCATTCAATATCATGTTGTATTTCTCGACTTCAACTTTATATTACAAGTAGTAGTCATGCATTACAAGAAGGCAAGGATATAATGTATACACAATGGTCCGTTGGGAAAAGGTGATTGTGCCAAATTAGATACGTCCTTGCAAGTATGTATGGATATTAAACTGTAACCATGAGGAAATTATAATTTCTCTATTTCGCTTTCTCCCCTTTCTATATTGCTTTCCCTATCAATCATTGTTTATAGACGTATACTTGTATACTGTATCTATTTGTGGGACCCCAAGGAAGAACAACGGTTTTGTCTTTTTAAATTCTGCTGAATTGGGTCAATCCCGCGTAGCCCTTTATTGTTGTATTTATTGTTGTGATTTCGGAAATAAACAAAGCAGCAAAAAAGGCTCACGAAATATATTTTGTTCAAACAGTATTTAAACATCACATGATTGTGTTGTAATGTTCTTTAAAAGTTATATGTATTGATGTGTTTTTAAATGTATTGAATTTCGTATCCACAGGATTAACAATACTTATTCGTGCAATATGGCTGAATTAGGCCATTCAATCGCTTGCATGTAGTCTTGCAAATGTTTTCGATTGATTTTGGAAATAAACAAACAAAAAACAAGTACAACTTTTACCTGTGTTTGCTCCAAGAGCTGTTCAAGTTTCCGCAGTGTCTGGTTGAATGTCGGCCGTCTTGTTGGAGCGTTCTCCCAGCACTCGCTCATTATGTCATACCTAAATGAACAGAATATTTATGAAATTCAAAATTAAACATTCAAACTAATTTTCAAATTAACTGAATGTCCTCATTATGATAACAAATATTAATGAAATTAACTCTAACTCGGAATAAAAATGTACTACTAAAACATGTGATAACGATGAGATTATTACAACATTGTAGCCTGAATTTGAACAGGTATTTATTCTTAGATTGTTAACTAAATAATTTCTACATAATGTAAGTGCTCCATTAACTTTGTCAAATAAACCAAACTTACTTGGGGCTTACACATTTATTTTACCATGTTTACAATGTACTTTTGATGATGATAACAGAATAATAAAATGTAAGCCAATCACAAGTCTTACAGTGGTTGTCCACAGTGACGGGGGCGTGGCATTTTGTAACCATTGGTTACCTCCTGCTTGACTGCGATGAAGTTCATGCCGGGGTACGGCTTGGCACCTGCAATTATGGGAATTGTAATTAAATAGTACTTGTTAGAGACAATAACTATAATAATAATGCAAAAAATAACAATATATTAAACATGTTACATAGTAATAAGCAATAATTGAATTTATAAGGATAACGTACTTTTAACGATATTTTAAGGATACCTTTTTTCGTCTTACACAGTGATATATTGTGTCATGTTTTTGTTTGTATTATGTCATTTCCACTTAGCTCAGAAAAAAACTCAACTGGCTTAAATTTAACATTACGATGCTAGCCCCTTCACAGTGAACTAGTACTTCGTCTTCCGTCATTTAATAGGGACCCATGTAACTATGCAATTTCCAATAGAATAAAGAGATAATTAAATGGCGATACAATGGTCACTTCAACTACATAGGACACTGTATAACCCAACAAACTATTGTACAATATCCACTCCCTTTGTCTATCTAGAGCATTTTGGTAGTTAAGTTGAAGTGTGGACTCACCAAGAGTAACAATCTCCCAGAGAACGATGCCAAGGGACCAGACATCACTCTCTGCTGTGCACACGCCGTTCAGCAGAGTCTCCGGCGAGGACCACCGCGTTAGTTTCTGTAAATTAAAGGGGTAGTACAGTTTTGGTAAGGCCGAATTTTAGTAACCAAAACCTGGACAGTAACATTTATAAACTAATATTTATAACTCCACCATGCTCGAAAGGTATACAAAATTACAAACGACTAAGTAAAAAGCCCGTTATCATTCAAAAAGAGCCATTAAAACACAAGAGGGCGCTTTCTAAAAAGGCATCGGTTTCAACCATTTTTACAAAATTATGCATGTGATGTTTTATTGAAATAATGATTAAATAGAGAGATCATCAACAACTATTTAAAAAATGCTTTTGAACATTTTTGAAAAAGTGCAAGCATTTTTTTTTTTTTTTTTTTTTAAATCAGATAATTATTTGGGCCCCAAATAATTATAAATTCAGATATATTTATTGATATTTCAGCCGTTTCTGGGTCGATTTTGACCAAATAAAGTTTATTCTGCCATTAAAATTGCATGTTCTCTCAAATTCGACACTCAGTTTTTCATTACCTCACAAACAAATTGTGATGTGCAGCGCCCTCTCTACCAAAACTAAACTACCCCTTTAACACAATCATACAGAATAATCAAGGAACACAGTTTTGGACAAGGAGGTCACTGAGACGTTGTGTTTTCTTCCGTTGTCGTCGTCCTGTATAAAGTTCACTTCTATAACATACTCTGTTGTAATGGGCTCAAAGCCATTCATACCATTTGTATCGAATTGTGGGCCATACTCTTCGCTCACGATGTAATGGTACACCTTGGGTAAAAACCAAGTGATGGTGTTGGGGTGGTAGGGTGGGCAAGATGACAAGATCCTACTACATGAAGTTATGTATTTCATTCCTTGCTCTCTATTAAGGAGGACATGGCGGATGGATACCACAATCTTCAGAGGAATGAAAACCAAGTAAGACGTACCGAGGGTAAGTGATTGTCACAAATTTATGCAAGGTGCAGAAATAACTAAATAATTACATATGTTTTAGAAATCATATTCGTATCGTATTAATAGTATGTACGGAACCTACCGGTTTCTGGCCCGTTGTCATGGCGACCAGGCCGTAGTCAGACATCTTGCACTCTTTCTTCTCAGTCATCAGAATGTTGTGAGCACACAGCGAGCCATGAGTGATCTGATAGAGGGGAAATTAAAATAAAACTTAAACATTTTATATTCATTAACCTTTTTTCTGATTACTAGAAAATAATAACATTTAATTGGAATATGCAACACAAACACTTTGACACTTACATATACAAACACTGAAAAAACCATTTACAAACACTCACACTCACACATATATCCCAAAATGCATGACTCAAGCCTAAGTTAGTTCATATTTCAATAGTAAACTAAAAGAAAAGATTATATTTACATGTTAAATTGGTTATTTTAACACCTTTTTCAAAACTTATGAAGCTAGGATGTTCCAAAATAATTTAGCAAAAGTTGTATCGTCAGAGCGTATACTGTATTTGAAGATACCTTGATGATAACAAATGCCACTTACCTTTCTAGATGAGAGAAAGTCCATGCCATTGGCAACCTGGCAGGCAAACTTGAGGAGAGATGTCTCATCCAGCCGACTCTTGCTTCCCTTAATGTTCCCGTATGTACGCTGGCCGTGGGCGCCATTGGTATGCAGGTGGGTGAGCAAGGATCCCCCGGATACAAACTCGTACAAAATGCTTCCTGTGGATTAGTAAGAGTACAAAAAGATGCAAGAGACCTATTTGTACTGGCGT
Source organism: Echinarachnius parma (assembly GCA_037951105.1). Lineage (NCBI taxonomy): Eukaryota > Metazoa > Echinodermata > Echinoidea > Clypeasteroida > Echinarachniidae > Echinarachnius > Echinarachnius parma. The sequence continues at coordinate 84,641 of JBAMJV010007773.1, read as the reverse complement.
CTCCATGCAGAGATGTGTTCATTTAAAAAAACATTTGTTACTATTATTCATTTCATTACTTGATTATATTGAGTAAATATTTACGTACTCTGGCCGTGGGCGCCATGTGGATCTTGTATTGAGGACAAAAGTATGAAAATATGAGATTTTTGGGCCTGGAGTCTATGTACGTATAGAGGGATGTGTTCCTCTTTTGATGACAAATTTTGTATGTACTCTGGATTTAAAATGATTAGAAATAAGAAATCGCACAAAAAAAACTTACGTTGTTCGGGGCAGTATCCAATACATGCCACAATATTGGGATGTCCAGTCAAACTGATGAGGGTTTGGACAGCACTCGAGATGGGCGATGACTCTCGCGTATTGTCTGAATTAGTGTAAATCAAAATTGGAAATAAAACATTATTATAATCAAAGTGATTTATGTTCAATAATAACAGTATTTTATTCTGCTATCGCACATTACAAATTACTATCTCGTTAAATAATAACAATATGAGACTTATGGGGCATGGAGTCTATATATCAACGTATAGAGGGATGTGTCCCTCTGTTATACTGTACATACTTGTTTATACAGTTCCTGACAAATCATTTATTTGTTATTATGTTACTCTGGTTTGAAGACTAATTAGTAACAAGAAATCGCAAATAAAACTTACGTTGCTCAGAGCAGTATCCAATACATGCCACAACATTGGGATGGCCAGACAAACTGCTGAGGGTTTGGTCAGCGCTCGAGATGATCGATGACTCTTGCGTATTGCCTGGATTAGTTTATATCACAATTGGAAATAAAACATAATAATAATCGAAGTAAAAATTTTAAAATACTACAGGTATTATGTTTGCTCAATAATAACAGTAATTCACTCTGCTATCGCACATTTTAAATTACTCACTCGTCAATGCGTTTTACAACCTCTCCAATCTATAATTTAAAAACAACAATGTCTTCTAATTTCTCTTCAATATTTTTACTGTGGGAGGCAAGCCTCAAGTCTACTGGCACATTATTCCAAACAGAAGGACCAGCAACATAAATATTCCTTTTTTACATCAACAATATATCAGAAGCAACATGAAATTTAAAAAAAAAAAATTATACATGTATATATATATATACATATGAACTATAATGTTACTACGGTGATATTGTGATATGATCATATCATATTAAAGTAGCCTACGCATTTTTATTTTTTTTTTACCTGCAGACAATTACATTATGTTTATATGTAATTTTCTATTTCGTGTCGCCAGTTGTAGCCATTATTATAGGGAAAAGGGGCATTCGTTTAATTTGGTTTGATTTTAAGCAGTGGCGGATCTAGGGGGGGGGGGGGGGGGGGGGGTTAGGTGGTTTAACCCCCCCCCCCCCCCCCCCCTTAGGCTGCCAAGTGAAAATGTATCAGTGAAAAAAAGTGAAACAAAAGTGAAAAAAAAAATCACTTACGGGGGTTCAAAATAGCAAAAAAAATTCGCCGCTTCGCGCCCTCCCTTAGCAAAAAGCTAGATCGTCATTGGGTCAAACCCCCCCCCCCCCCCCTTAGCCAAAAGCTAGATCCGCCCCTGTTAAGGGATACAATGAACATCGGAATATACCGTTTCATTTGTAAATGCACATCATCGTGTACACAGTATGCAATACTAACATAATGAGGAAGTACATATCATTTGAATAGCTAAAGTAATTTGTTTTATCCATATAAAGCTAGATTTCCATATTGGTAATGAATATGACTAAGGAAAATGTCAAAGTATGCATTTCCTGTATATATATTAATGAAAACAATCACTAGTTATTTCACAAAACACGGAAATCCGGATAGATATCATGGATATTGCAAATCATCTTATTTGCACATGTCACTGTCTACTTAAATTGTTACAATGCAGAACAATTGTTTGGTGGCTTATTATATGTATACAATTCTTGTTCCCGTACGATGACATTTGTTGGCATTTCTTTGCATTAGGAATGTCGAATTCAGCGGAAACATAACGAATATATGTAATATTTTTCCGTCTTTTCAAAAGAAATATCTTCGACGATTTCAAATAATATGATACAGTATTATCTTAACAACACACTATCCATTTAGAATAACATGACCAAACCTAAACTTGAAAACTTTTAAGTAATTTTGTTACGGAAGACTAGCATTGCGCAACATATTATATAGCTCACAAATGCATCTATAATATCCTCATATGTTGTTATGAATGAGGATATAATGTATACATATAGTAAGCTAGAATAAGATTGAAACACAGGGTTCCATATCCCGAGTGGAATGGTTAAGTGCTCTTCATATGTTGTATTGATTGTATTTACAGTGTACATCGTTGACTGGGAGTCTATGATACTAAGAACTTAGAAGTCCTGTTTATCATATGGATTCTGCACAGGAAACACACCTAGTCATTTGCAGACAATTCATCGATGCGAAAATAAACAAAACAAGCGGAGATCTGCTATCCATTGGTTATCAAATATAACATAAAACGTGCTATGGATATTATGGGCAAATGTTTTTTGTTGGATAATTTTCATAACATAGGATCACTTTATAGATAACATAAATTATAATAACAATTCATGTTACAATTTTCCCACCTCGTATCTGCCGGATAGCCACTGCAGTACCCCCTTGGGGTGAATTAAGTTCCCCTTTCCACACATCACCGAACTCCCCACTCCCAATGGGACCCAGTCTAGTGAAGAATGATACATCAGCAGCAGGTATCGACACGGAACCATCTCCTTTGAATCCAATGTTTAGGGCAGTGTATGTTGCGTTAGCTGAATTTGTGGGAAATCAATCATATCAAATTTATATTAAAACGTAATTTTGGTCAGCAATATAAATATATTAAGTGATGTATAAATTTATTTGTAAGACTTCTCAATTAAAATTAATTGTCTAATGCTTTGAATTCTATTAAAAGGATTCACTTTCTTTCGTTATTATACAACTTTCTTGAATAAAAATTAGACACCCTATCTAAAAGAATCACTTAAAAATGTTACAGTTTGTAAAAGCTATGAACAAAACCACTTACTTCTTGTCCTAGGTGCAATCATCTCATGAGGTTTGTTGTCGTCTGCTCCGTCATTGTTCACCTCACTCCTTGAAAAACAATAAAGGTAAACATTGGCTAACTACGTAGGTGGTACAGGGAGGGCATCTGCCCCCCTCCCCAATAATTGGACCCAAAAATGTAAAACGTGAGGGGAAATTATAAGTTTAAAGCAAATGTTTGGTAATTATTGCCGGATATAATTCTAGCATGAAGGAAATTCTTAGTTTCAAATAAGTAGATACATTTATATGAGGTCGTTCTGCCATAATGTTGTATAATAATTGCCGGATGTCATTCTAGCATAACGGTGTATGTATATTGATATTTCATGTAAATTGTTATCTAAATTTTAAGAATGATTCAGTTCAGTATCAAGTATATGTACTGTATTTAGTAATACTTTACAATGTACAATATGATGATTGACATACCTTGATTTATTTGCATCATTCGATTCTGCGTCAGCGTGCATGAATTAAGAGAAAACATTACAAACAGTTATACAAATACATAGCTTTTAATGATTTAACAAACACACAATGTAGATAACGTCATGTTTGACGTTCAGCCCTTTCCAATATTGCATGTTATACGACTATCTTAAAATGTGAAGGGAATATGTACAGACCATTGTTGATATAATTTGTTTGAATATGATGAAGGACTATACGACTCAATAATGGCTTACACCTCTCAAATGCAGTTTACAAAATAAGTGATGTAATGTTGTTTACACTTACTTGATCTTTCCCTTCTCAGTAAAATCACCAGGACGATGTTTGCAGCCAGCGATGTGACCAAAAGAATGACTAGAATAGCTATAACAGCTGGTGCCTCTAAGCTTAGACCGTCTCCTAAAGAATGAAAGTAACTCATTACTTATTGCGAAAATAATAAGTTCATTCATGCGTGAAATGTTTAACACGCAAAATATCCTTTTTGTATTCATAAAACTTTTGTTTAGATGATAAATGGTCAATTAACTCCTGTACAAAAGATCATTACAATAAAGTGAACTGGTATAATATAATGCTATTAATCGATTTATATTGTTGTCCACTTATTTCTCTATGGGCACTTGGGCACTTTCTCTATGTATGCAATTTACGATTGTTGGACTCCCTGAAGTAGTAATAAGTAATGTTGCTATAGTGGGAATGAGATGACACGAACTGATCATTGAAATTGTAAGAGAGGCGTTCAAGATGATCAATTTTATTTTAAAATGCATATCTATTTCATACGTTGGTTTGTTTGACTTTAGATTATATAAATACAACTGTATTAACATTATAGTCTGTATTATTTAAGTCCAATTATTATCATGATCATATTGACTTTAAATTAAGCTTGTGTTTTCTTCGTAAGTGTTAGGGTAGGTTAGGGTAGTTAAAGTGATCTAGTAATATTATCAAACTCCTCAAAACTTACTCGGAGCTCGATCTAGTGGTTCTATCATACATACAAAACTTGGGACCGGTTTCGGTTTTTCGAATTTCCCCTTCGTTAAAAAAGTATTTACGATTGAAGTGTTCAGATTTGTTACAATCCACTGGATAGTCACAATCATGTACATAGTCAATGCAATGAGTTATTGAATATCACTACAATGCAAATGCAAATGCAAATGAAATGAAGATAAATATGAAATTTTACTAGTTCTTAAATTATATGCTCATTGAGTAATAGACATAGTTATAACAACATCGACGGAATTAAAACAGAACTTAAAATAATGATAACTTATAATACAAATATAAATCGCTTTTACCTGAAGTTGGATTTGGAACCGTCGTTGGAGTACCTGAAGTAGTAATAAGTAATGTTGCTATAGTGGGAATGAGAGAGAAAATACTGACCATTGGAATTGTATAAAAGGCGTTCAAGATAATAAATTTTATTTAGAAATATATACATTTTGCATAAGTTTGTTTTGTTTGTTTTGTTTTATACTATAGCTTATAAACATAACTTATATAGCTTATAAGTGTCAGAATAGTTAAATGTATGTTCATGTGTCTTATTTTTGTTTTGAGTATTGTCTAAGAAATGAGAAACATTTGTAAAACATCAAGTGAAAATCAGGGAAAAAGCGAAAAAAACAACACGCAAAATCTAACTAATAGAAAAGGCAACATATTACTGGTGGGCAAACAATAATAACTGAACTTGTACTAAGTTATAGATTTATGTGTTGTTATATTGAAAATTAAAAATTATTATTCGTGAGAATATAAAATCATCATGATAATAACATACCGCTTTTTGCAAAGCAAGCATTCGAAATCGTATATGACCCTAATTGTAAGATTTGTCGGGGTATCGTGATGATAAATAATCTACATGTTACTCTAAAAAGTAACTTACTTTTCGGGAACGGCGTGGTATCTGTATAGGCATATAAATTGAGAACATCTATTGCTAAATAACTAGATTCGTCCGTGATATACTGCACGAAGAATACAAAAATTAAGCATATTTAGCAGAAGAAACTAGCTGTATATTCAATAATGATAACAAATAAAAACCTTCCGAGCGCTCCTCCCTCTGAACCCCCAACTCTGGACTCCTGTACCCAACTGTCGAAGGGTTAATGAAATGTGTATAATAATATTTGTATCTGTATAGTATAATGTTATGCCCATTGAGAAAAGTGTGGTCAGTCCATGTTAAATGAATATCATATTACCGAGTAAAGAGCGAAAATGGAAATCGATATTCGCTATGTGCAATATATGAATACGTATTTTTCATTTGTGTGTGTAAAGCGCTATGACACATTGTGTATTATCGTTATAAAAGTAACTACTGTATGTTGTATTGTATCTCATTGCACTGACTTTGTACACATTTGAAAGTCTCCATGAGAGCCTTTAAAATCCAAACATTTCTATCGTTTTATATCTTTACTTGAAAACCGAAAACTAATCCATATTTGTAATACGGTTAGTTATTTGGTAACACGAATACAACGAGTAGATATTTTGAGAACCGTTTGAGTTTTATGGATCTGTACATTGTTACTAGATCACTTTAAAATAACCCTTCGAAATAACAATGCTGGTCACTTACTTGGAGGAGGCGTGTAATACCCATGTGTTACATTTCCAAGGTAGTTTCCAGCAACACATGTGAACTTGTCGGTAGCATCCAGTGTGGATATAGAAAAGGAATCTGTTGTGCCTCGGTGAATGAGGCTGTCATTCTTGTAGATGTAGTACGTGACTGATGGATTGGCATCGTCCACTTCACAGGATACCTCTGTTCCGTCTGCGTTGAACGCCACAGTCACAGAGCTGGGTGGATCTCCAATGTCAAACACATCCATGTTTGAATAAACAATTAGGGGATATATAATGGATCTTCATTTGGTTGACAATTTTGACCATACTAATTATGGCTATTATTGTGATAGCGTTACAAACGTCCCAATCAGGGAGCCTGGATGATTTGGGAGATCTATCAATTACAGAAAATAATAACAACGTGATAATACTGCTAAACGTAATTAGATAGTGTTTGTCTTTTTAATTCTCGCCGGTGTAATTAAAGTGGGACAGAAATTTGTCAATTTAGAAAGTTGAAGGGGAAAGACATGCATGAACCGAATTTGGATACATCATTTATAAAGTACATAGGCCTACTTCATACATGATTATTGCATATGAGATGGACATTTTCATGTGAACTACGATTCTTTTGAATCTGTCTATAGGCACATATCATGAATGTAATCCGTTTACATTTGATAATACTACTTTCATTGATTTTGTTCAATACTCAATAATAATATTACATAAATGAAAACATATAACATATAACATGTCATAAATATACAGCATTGGCCATGTTTACCTAACCATCTTATTATGATTTGTTCTTTATTATGCAAGAGAGAGTCATAGGCCTACTGTTTACAGTTAGTGTTAGGTGTAAAGGATTACTATTGGATATGGTGTGTACAGTTATAATCATTGATTTCATGGTTAAAATATATACTTTCTCACAGTTCACATTCAAGGTCGTTGTGCTTTCTTGGATCTGATTCTGAAGACTTAGAGCCCGATACCCAGACACCCGGCAGGTGATGGCTGCAGCATTGAAGCCTTTTGTAACGGTGACTGTGAGATCACTGGTTGTATCCGACAGATCGGCATCTGATGGGTTAGCTGCAGAGGTTTCTGATATCCCTGTTGTCTGCTGGATGTTGTTAATGTACCACTCAATAACAACCTGTGGTCTGCTCCCAGTGACACTGCATTGTGCAGTGTAGTCCTGACCAGCAACCAGATCACTAGGGAGGCCTGCTACATCAGCAAGGGTTCCCTGAACTGTATCAACATTGAAGAAAATGGAATGCAAGGGAAATAGTGAATGTACTTCAAATAAGCTTGCACATTACAAAGAACATTTTATAATATACAAGATGAATGACCCTTTCCCATCAAATTTAATATACTTTGAATGTAGCATATTCAAATTCATCATACATCAAAAATTCTCTTAAACAAACGTCAATACATGTGCAATCAATTGTGCATGTTTGGTAGGTACAGTGCATGAAATTATTTTGTATGGTGATTCAAGTAGTCTCATTGTACAGTAAACTGGTCATAATTTAACAATCATTTTTTTTCAAAAGCACCCAAATGTATGGGGCAAGTGATAACCTAGCAAATCCCATCAGTAAAAAAAAAATCATTATGTTTTCTCTTTAACTGTTTTTTTTTCAATTCTCGATGAACTGTCTCCCCTAATTGTATTTACATGACATACAAAATAATACGGTCTTGTATCATGACTTGCCAATGGTCAAGCCATTTAAGTTTCCTCACCATCTACAGTAAAACTGGCTGAATTCGATGAACCAACAATTTGCGCTGCACAGGTGTATGTTCCTTCATCTTCCAGTGCAGCACTGATAATAGTTAGAGATGATGAATTGTCTCCTGGCTCATTTACATCAAAGTTATCATACTTGCTATCTGCTGTAAACTTGGTGCCACCATTGTATATATTCACAGCAGGGTTTACAGAAATATCAGACCAAATGAAGAAGGGATATGTAACTCCTGTCACACTGCAGCTTAATGTCCCGTCGTCTCCTCGCACAACAGAATAGTCTGATGGTCCCGGTAATGTTTGACACGTTCCTTGTCTTATATCCTGGATAAAATAGTCAATTGGGGGGGGGGGGAAAAAAGCTACACATTTAAATTTCAATTCAAAAGAAGCAAATACAAGATGAATAGAACACCGAGGTCCTGCTGTCAGATATAAAACGAATAAAAAAAAGTGACATGTGGCATTACTACTGCAGCAATATAACAACTATATATAAAATGGTTATTTATAACATGCATAATGCTGAATTATAGTTTGAATCAGAACCAAATGGAAATTCAATTAGAGCAATGCTTTTATATTATCTAATATCATTTTGAAGAAACAACACATTCTTCATTCTTGGACCATCGTCATAGTTCTTCTAAGGAACTGTTCCAGGTCTTTATCTTCCAGTACGAATGTCGTGGGCACTGCACCGGCGCAGGTACTGGTGTCCTCGTTTGCTGCTCTCTACAAAACATGGTGGCCCAGCGGTGTGAATCTAGCCTGTATACATGATTGTGATTCATATCCCTGAACATTGTGCGCATAATGGCTACCAAAAAATGAAATTCTCCCAATGAAGGAGAAGGGTTTTGGGAATCATTCCTATAATATGGGCGTAGCCTATCAATGACAGTGGTACGCTTAGAGATGGTGTTCCAAATCAGGCTTATTATTTCTATCAAATTCAAATTTGATATTACTTATTCAATATCAATTTACATACCATATGTTGTAATAGTATCTTCTTTGCTTTTTGTATTATTAGTTTTTATTTCTTTTGTATTATATAAAAGTAGCTTTTCCTTCAGAATTTTCTTGTGTATTCTGTTGTTGAATATCAATTATAAATTATGAATTTTAATTGAAGGTTCAATACGATGTAGGAGAAATGTTCTGACAAAATAAGTATATTTTACTTACGTATATCGTCATGATCCAGACTGCCAATAACACAAAACTGGAAATATTGATATTCATTATCATGGTCATCAAGGATTGTAAGGAGACATTCAAACACCTGCAATGGAACGCGCATATATCATGGAGGAATTTAGAGGAAGGACAATGACAGTTAAGGACTGTTAATGAGGAGCTGACTGAAATATCTTCATCAAAATCATGGCAGCTCAGCTCTATAAGTCAGACCAATATATGTTTAAATGAATATAATTATTATGACTTGGAACATATTTTAAACGTATGTAGGATATAGCGCTTTGTATGCTATATGTTAAAAAAAACGTTTGGCTAAATTTTAGTCAGATATATAATAACTATAAGTCAGTCCATCGCATATTCTCTATGGAATAAAATAAAGACTATGCGATTCAAACCTACAATCTTTAACCATATACGATTTGTGACCATCTTACCTGAAACTTGTTAATATCACAATAAACGATATGTAAAAATAGAGTAGAAAAAAAACGAATAGCATTATGAAATGTCAGGCGCCTGCAAATATGCAAAAAACTACATGTATACAGTTATTAACAGGAAATGCGCTATACAAGTGTCAATAATTATTATTATTATTTATAGGTAGATGAATGGAGTATACATACTTACAGCTCATTAGGCACACCTTATTGACTATTATTCTCCACAATAAGGAAATGTCAGGCGTTTACAAATATACACATAACTATATGTATAGTCTGTAGATGAATGGAGTTTATACTTACAGCCCATTTGGCACACCTTATTGATAATTCTCTACAAACCATGCACGCATGAAGGTGATCACCGCATTAGTCCATGTAAACATGCATCGATCGTTGTGATAAAGAGGGCGCATGTACGTATGTAGTCAGTGCAACGAGTTAAGTTACACATCGTTCATCTATTGATGCACATGTCAACAAATTTAAAGTTACTAGATTCTTTTAAAAGTTATTTTGTGTGTGCAATTGGTTATCTTCAATAATTACCTATTATCATTAAAAATAGATTGCGAAGTCTCGTTAGAAATAAAAACTTATTGTACAAAAATGAAAAGTTGTGCACCAACTCTCAAAATAAGAATTCAATAATCTAAAGAAGAGGTCATTTGACTGAATGCAAGCACTTAGTCAATGGAAAAAAGAACTAAAACTGAAAAAGAAATTGAGAATAAATGTATCATTTTCAAGAACAGAGATGTGTGAATCACGATTTTGACCATTTTTTGGACAATGCATGAGTAATATCTCGTCTGTAATTAAGTGAACAAATTAATTTTCCCGATAAAAGCATGTGAATGAAATGGTAATTAATCAGTATTGCTGTTGTAACCAGTTGTTGAACATATATTTCAATGAGAGTCAAATATTATAGGGCCTGAATTCTCGATCCTAGCAGAATCTTTTTCAGAGGCTAAATGACAATGATACATAAAGAACATAATATATTATATGAACATATACGTGCATATGTACACAGCTGAGAAAAGGTTGCGAATGATTGGCCACCTTATGTAATTATTCCACCTTATATTTTTGTCTTGTTTTGAGCACATTAATTTGGGGACATGTTTGTGGCTATAACACTTAATATAATTTATGTACATATGAAAAATGATGTTAATATATTTCTTAAAAGAGGTAATTATTTATAGCATGCTTTACCCAAATATTGCATCAGAATAAAATGTCCTATACTATATCAAATGTTTTGTCATATAAAATTGCAAATCCGTTTTTTTTAAATGTGTTGGCACTTTGACACTTACTTTTACTAAAAATTGAATAACATAACATGATATAATTCGTACCATATTGCATATAGCTATATTTGGTCATGTAAATTTCAGTTAATATGTGATATTTGAGGCTGAATATGCTGAAATCTAACAAAATATGTAATACTATCAATAATAATTTTGAAATATACCGAATAGAATAATGAGCGAAGTCTCATTTGAAATATTGTATCATTTCACGGCGGCCTTTCAATAATATTATACACTGGGCCCAAAAAGAAACTTATAATTTTTCACATGATCATATCTTAAAATCCTGTCCATCAAAATCAACCAAAATGACACACAGGATTACTTAAACACGCTACTCTAAACACATGTCAGTAACCAAGCAATTGCCCAACTGACACAACTGCAAAAAGCACTGACATGGAACAACTTCCGGGACCACATGTCACAGTATAAGGGGCAATCCGCCTGGTAATGCACACTCTCATAGAGCACAGAAGCCATGACGTCAACAAAATATGGTTTTGGAATTTTCAAATTTGAACTTCATTTTCCGAAAGAGCATAACAAATAATGTCCAAATACCAAAAATCCATTGTCAATGGATTTTTGGTATTTGGACATTATTTGTTATGCTCTTTCGGAAAATGAAGTTCAAATTTGAAAATTCCAAAACCATATTTTGTTGACGTCATGGCTTCTGTGCTCTATGAGAGTGTGCATTACCAATTAATTCGGATGGGCATATCTCAGCAAATACTAAACATATTCAATGGCATTGAATATGTTTAGTATTTGCTGAGATATGCCCATCCGAATTAATTTGTTGTCAATAGGCAATCGGTGTTATAGTGGTCTGGTTCATAACTTTATGAACCAGAGCACTATAACACTGATTGCCCATTGAAGTAAAATTCTTTCGGATGGGCATATCTCAGCCAATACTTCACTTATTCGATTGATTTTCGGTATTTGGACATGAACATTCTCCCCAAGCCTGTATCATGAACCTGGTGGACAGCATGCGTAGCCGAATGCACTGAATAATTCCAAGCACATGGTGGACACTGACTATTGATGTTTGTGTTTGGGTAACTGACATGGTTTATGACCATTTGGTCTACTACCATTTGGTCCACTAGCCAGTTGGTCTACTGCTATTTGGTCCACACCAATTTGGTCCACTATCCAGTTGGTCTACTGTAATTTGGTCCACACCCTATACGTCTACTACCCATTTGGTCTACTAGTAATTTAGTCTACATTTAATTTGGTCCACACTCCAATTGGTCTACACCCAATTTGGTCTACTAGTATTTTGGTCTAACATCATTTAGTCCATCATGCAATTGGTCTACAATTTACTTGGTCTACAATACATTTAGTCTACTAGTTATTTGGTCTACTATGTATTTGGTCTACACTCTATTTAGTCTAATAACAATTTCGTCTCCAAATCATTTAGTCTACAATCCATTTCGTCTACAACTTATTTCGTCTACCATCCATGTGGTCTACGATGCTCTTGGTCTACTAGTCTTTTGGGCTACTACCCAATACGTCTACATACGATTTGGTCTACTAGCAATTAGTCTACAACAACGCCCACGCTGTGTATGAAATGTTGTTCACCATGTATTTACAGTTAGTATTTTGAAGTTGAGTTACTATAGGGGGCACTTTACAAAATATTGTTTGTGAGATAACGAAAAACTCACTCTCACATTTGAAAGAACATACAATTTTAATGACAGAAACTATTTTATTTAAACAAAATCGGTTCCGAAATGGCTGAAATATCAATAAACATATATTTTTATTCTAAATTTGCTTCACTTTTTTTACTTTTTAAGAAAAGTTATAAAAATCATGAAGCTACTTTGAAAAAAATCTGAATAGGTTATTTTCAACGTTGTTTATGATATCTCTATTGAATCATTATTTTAAAAAAAACATGCACAATTTTGTATGAAAATTGATAATTAATTGAGATTTGGAGTGCGCCCTCGTGAATTGTAACAGATTTTTAAAAATGATAACAGGGTTTTTACCTAGCTGTTTGTAACTGTGTATATGCTTCGAGTTCGAGCATGGTGAAGTTATAACTAGTATTATTTTGTACCTTAATGGTTTGACAAATACTCAACTATCCCTTCAAGAGAAAGGGGGTAATAAGTGTGTTTTTCTCTGCATGAAAAGGTGAACATGCATTCATACAGAGAGCTAGGTCCCACCTCTCTGAATTCATGATGTGTAATACATGTTTGTTGTGCGTGCTTGAGGGGGGGGGGGGGAGGGGAGAATTCACCCTTAAATACCATCAAACAACCTGGGCGAACTCTTGCTGCACCCACCCACCTTGACATATTCTGACATATTTATAACCCTAAGCATAGGTCCACAATAATATGTACCCAGATAACAATGCTACGTTGGCCCAACGTAGTCTATAGTCGGCACCGTCGCGGTTGGCAAAACAACGTTTAGCCAACGTTGGCCTAAGGTAAATTTACAACCACATTTGTGCAGTCGGCGAGCTGACGTTAAAACGACGTTAAGCCAACGTTAAGCCAACGTCTGTTGACTGTTGGCAAACTGATTGGCAAATGTACGTTGAAACAAACGTTGGGTGATAGTTGGACGAACAATCATATTTCTATGGTCGAAAAACAAACGTTGGGCCAACGTTTCGCCTACTACGACATTGTGTCGATGAGTGGCGTTGGAAATTGGTTGGCTAGTTGACGTCGTACTAACGTTTGGCAAACAACCCAAATCTTCGTGCAGCGTGAGTGCACGCGCCAACGTTATACCAACGTTTTCTCCTACTATACGAAATTGTGTCAATGACTTGCGTTTAGATATGGTTGGCTAGTTGACGTCAAACCAACGTTTGACAAACAACCACATTACGACGGTAGGCAGCCAACGTTGGGCCAACATTTCGCCTACTACAACATTCGGCCAATGCGTGGCGTTGGATATTGGTTGGCTAACCAATGTTTGACATACAACCACATTTCGACAATAGGCAAGTCAACGTTTCGCCTACTACGTAATTACATCAATGAATGGCGTTCCAAATTGGTTGGCTAGCTGACGTCAAAGCAACATTTGACAAGCAACCACATTTCGACGGTAGGCAAGCTAACGTTAGGCCAACGTTTCGCTTACTACAACATTCGGTCAATGAGCGACGTTGGATATTGGTTGGCTAGCTGACGTCAAACCAACCTTTAACAAACAACCACATTTCGACGGTAGGCAAGCCAACGTTAGGCCAACGTTTCGCCTACTACAACATTCGGTCAATGGGCGACGTTGGATATTGGTTGGCTAGTTGACGTCAAGCCAACCTATAACAAACAACCACATTTCGACGGTAGGCAAGCCAACATTAGGCCAACGTTTCGCCTACTACAACATTCGGTCAATGAGCGACGTTGGATATTGGTTGGCTAGTTGACGTCAAACCAAACTTTAACAAACAACCACATTTTGACGGTGGGCAATCCAACGTTACGCCAACGTTTCGCCTACTACAACATTCGGTCAATGAGCGACGTTGGATATTGGTTGGCTAGTTGACGTCAAACCAACCTTTAACAAACAATCACATTTCGACGGTGGGCAAGCCAACGTCAGGCCAACATTTCGCCTACTACAACATTCGGTTAATGAGCGACGTTGGATATTGGTTGGCTAGTTGACGTCAAACCAACCTTTAACAAACAACCACATTTCGACGGTAGGCAAGCCAGCGTTAGGCCAACGTTTTGCCTACTACGTAGTGTCGTTATTGGTTGGTTGAATGAGATTTGGCCAACGATGAAATGATAGCAACAGAATTATGATACAATTGATGAATACTTATTATTAATCATAACATTTTCCCGCTCAATTTGACACTTTTTCAATCGAAATCATTCAAATTCACGCATTGTCGTGTAATTGTTGGAATCGGTCTTTCAAATTCCGAATAAGTGCATACGCATAAGCTTTCGTGAATAGACACCCGAGTACATTAATTACGGGCACTACCCAGCAAACACAAAACGTTTACAAAACGTTTACAAAACGTTTTTATTAGGTCACGTAGGTCTTCGTCTTTAATCAACGTTTAAAAAACGTTCTTAAAACGTCTCCAGCGTCCGACAGGGTTTCTGCTGGTCCTTGCACTTGAAAGCAAATACATGAAAGGTTTTTTATTGTTTTTTTGGTAACGTTTAAACAACGTTTTAAAAAGGTCCATTTGGCACGTTTTAAAAACGTTTTCAATCTTCCACAAATACACGTTTTAAAACGTTTTCACATAACGTCCAAATAACCAACTTTGAACCTGTTTAGAACGTTCAGAAAACGTTCAATTGTTAGTTGGGTAGCATTCACGAATGTGCAGCCAAATAATCGTTTGATGAAATTATAATTTATAATGAAAATACAAATAAGATAATAATAATGTTTCGATTTATATAGCGCCTAATAAAGATATTATTACCCCGGTCATCGGGGGGTCATCGGACACACTCACAATCAATCCACACGTGCACTTTCTGATCCCTTGGGAGCAAGGCATGCTGGTCAATAGGGCGCAGTCCACGATATAATGGTAGAACGCAGCAATATTGGATTAATTGTCTTGCTTAATTAAGGACAAACGAGAACGCGAAAATTTTGCCACACCACGTCTACAAATTTTCACGGTTCAAGTTATGTTATTATATTATGAACACCACTACACCAGTATGGTTTTAGAGCAGGCTGATGAATGCGAAGTTTATAGCATTGATCAATTTAATTCATCAACTGTGTACGAATCAGTGGCAAAAATGCTAGAAGTGTTACAAACAGAATCTTCTTAGATTTCGCAAAGGACTAACAACACTTTTCCCTATAGTGCATGTTCATGTTCATGAAATTCGCAAAGACTTTGTTCACATCCAACTCGGTGCCCGTGGTCAAGGGGTATTTATCCGATATCACTCTAACTTATGATGTTTTTTCTTCTTGATTACCGATTACATTATGGAGTTTCAAAATGATCTGTAGTGGTACCAGCGTCTTTCCTCATTTGTATAAACGATTTCCAAACCTACGTTATTATTTCCATTTGGGATTGTTTGCAGATGATTTTTAGCCGGTTTCTCACTTTTTAGAGAGTATTTACACATAGATTTAAATGTAATGAGGTAAAATATTGACGCATTTCATATAGGTGTAAAGAAAATATATTATACCAAATTCATGCTTTTTAGAAATCGTTACCGACAAAAAATTGTTTGGTATCAAGGATTCGTATTAAAGGATAGTTGAGTTGAGTTTTGGTATATAGAGGCCGTTACACAATATTTGTGTGAGATAATAAAAAACGGAGTGTCGAGTTTGAAAGAGCATACAATTGTAATGACAGAATAAACTTAATTTGATCAAAATTGTTTCAGAAAAGCCTAAGATATCCATAAACCTAACATTTTAATAATTGTAGGGAACGGACAATATAACTTTGAATCGGCCGCTAACAAATTTTAAAAATTGCTTCTTCTTTTTAGAAAGGTACTATTAAAGATGTTTTTGAATAATTGTTGATTTATTTGTAATGGTTAAAACCAATATGTTTTTAATGAGCATCCTCCTGAGTTTTAACGTCTCTTTTTTAATGGAAACATGCTTTTTACTTAGTCATTTGTAATTTGATGTGTTATTAATTTCGAGCATGGTGGAGTAAGTTATAACTGTTTGTTTGTAATGTAATGATGCAGGTTTTAGTTACTAAAGCTCAGGTTAACCAAAGCTGAACTCTCTTTATCAAAACTCAACTATCCTTTTAATGAAAACACAAGTGGATTGCACTTCATTTGTGGTAATATAATTTAGATACAAATATTACGAAAAAAAAGATTGAACCACTGCTATATATTTCACGGGGAAAATTGATTAACAAAATGCAAGATAGCTAAATCAAGACAGATATAGGGAAACAGTCCATTTCATACATTGGGGCAGTAATTTTAGATGAACCTCCATGCGACTTAAAATGTACAATGTCACGATATGGATTTCTTAAATTGTACAATAATTACAATATATTTGAATTATGTTCTACCAACAATGTATGAAAACGTTTTTGGAACATTTTGGATTGTTGTAATACAATGTGCAGTATATACTTGTATTGCTTATATAGGTGTTCAAGGGCTAGTTTTGACTAATATACTATGCAATGTCTATCCTTTTTAATAAATGACGGGAAATTGTGAAATATTGTACATTATATGATTTTGTTAAATTTGTAAATTGCTATCGGGGTTCATGATCGATTATAAACGATCATAATAGTGAACAGAAAAATTCCTATTTTTGCTATTATTTGTATTGAAAACAGTGTTATCATGTCCCTGTTTTCTATATAATTTGTTGTAATATTATCGATAATATAATGTGCAGTATATACTTGTATTGTTTATATAGTTGTTCAAGGGCTAGTTTTGACTAATATACTATGCAATGTCTATCCTTTTTAATAAATGACGGGAAATTGTGAAATATTGTACATTATATTATGTTGTTGAATTGGTAAATTAATACAATTAAATTAAATTTTATTAACAAAATATTGGGGGTGCAAAGCCCCCTCTTTATTCACTTTGATACACCTATTAATTAGTGATTTATGATCGGTAAAGGTTCGTTCCGCAATCGATCCCAATGCGTCGTAAGTGGGCCGACATTGGGTGATTTCAAGTATGGTGTTTAAGGCCGGTGTTAGTGTTTATTACACACAAACGCCAGTTTTATAAACACTAACACCAGCCCTAAACACGATACTTGAAATCACCCATTGGGCCAACGCAGAATTGCTATCGGGGTTCATGATCGATTATAAACGCCACCCATCCCCTATAGTATAACACGTATGTTTGCCGCGCCTCGCTTCTACTTGTCTTCAAGCACCATGCATCGGACCACTGGACAGCTAAGCACGGGGGCCAAGCCGCTTGGCCAAGCCAAGCGGCGTAGGCCTGTTACGCCGACAAGCCCCGATGCCTCGGGAATAGATAATGGAACATTACTGTCGGCCATTGAACAAATAAACTCAAAAATGGACAAGTTCAGCGAAAGAATTGATGACATGGAGAACAAACTGATACGCAAATTTAAGGAATTTGAACATCGTTTCGCAGAAATTGGAGACGCTCTGGACTTTCAAAATAAAGTGGTAGAAGAGATCCAAACCGAGTTACCAAGAATGGAAAAGAAACTAAAAACTGACTTGCAGGATGCTTATATGGAAATCGACAAAGTAGCCGCATATGCCACCAGAGAGAATATTGTAATTCTTGGTGTACCTGAACTATCAGAAAATGAGAATACCGAAGAAGTGGTGAGAGACTTCTATAAAACAAAGTTAAAGATAGGGGATGGGGAGAGAATTGAACATCAGCGACTACACAGAATACCATCAGCACAGAAACCTCGGCCCATCAAAGTCCGTTTCTTCAGATACGACGACAAAGTTAAAATTATGAACCATGCCAAAAACCTCAAGGGCACATCGTATTTCATCACGGATGATCTGCCGAAACGTATTCGACAGATGAGAAAGGAGCAAATGGAGCAAATGAAAAAAGCCAGGGAGATGGGGAAAATCGCCTTCTTTTCCAGAAGTGAACCGTGGAAACTGGTGATTAAAGATGCTAAAGGGGGAAAAGATGGCGCGTCTAGATCAGGCGAGAGACCCCCTAGGAGCTCCAAACTGGCCGATGAAAGGAGCCGAGAGGTGATGCCAAGTATTCCAGCTACGAGTGGTGCCCAGCTCAACCGAGAGGACTGGCCGACATTGAAGGTTACCAGGGACCATGGGCGGCAAGGAACGTATCCAAGACGGGCAGAAGCGACGGGAGATCAGGAGCGGAAGGGAGAGGAGAATAGACGGGAGACCAGCGGCCAAACTGAAGCGGCAGGGAATAGCACAGAGGAGAGGAGGGATGTTGATGAGATGGAAGGTGTCTTGGAGGAACCTTGAAGGAAGAGGTGTACGGAGGGGGCAACGAGCGAGATCCCTTTTTGAATTTAGAAGCAGATGGATTTATCAAAATATTGGAGAATATAAGTCAATTAGTAACTGCATGAATATGGTTTATGAAAAAATTGAAAACGTGGAAAATGGATAACAAGAAGCTTACAACATGGATCAAGATCAGATGAGGAATTCACAAGATTAGAGACGATACAGACAAGAGTGAGTATACTCATAATGACATTCGGTGGATTAAAAGAAAGAAAAAAAATTGGACAATAAAATAATACAAAACTTATATAATGAGTAAAATGAAGAACATGGAGTACATGGAAAGTTAAAGAAAATAGAAGGACCGAGATAGTTTAAGATTGAACTTGACAATTGAAAGAAAGCATAATTTGTATTATTTGAATGGAAAGACAATTATATATTCCTGTTTGAATTTAGAAGCAGAATTGGATTTATTAAAATATTTGAGAATATAAGTCAATTCGTAATTGTATGAATAGGGTATATGGAAAAATTGAAAACGTGGAAAATGAATAATAAGAAGCTTACAGCATGGATAAAGATTAGATGAGGAATTCACAAGATTAGAGACGATATAGACAAGAGTGAGTAAACTCATAATGACATTCGGTGGATTAAAAGAAAGAAAAAAAATGGACAATAAAATAATTAAAAAAAACTTGATAATGAGTAAAATGAAGAACATGGGGTAGATGGAAAGTTAAAGAAAATAGAAAGACCGAGGTAGTTTAAGATTGAACTTGACAATCGAAAGGAAGCATAATTTGTATTATTTGAACTAAAAGACAATTACATAAATATATACTTGCTATAATTCTTGCATTCATGTCATAAGATTTTTTGCATTTATAATATGATAGATTTTCATTATGTAAGTTTCATAGAATGTTATTTATTTGTTTATTTTTTTTCTAAATATAATAATAGTGTCACAATATACAATTGGCATTTTTTTATTTTTAATTTTTTTTATAAAATTGGATATTGGTATTAATGTCGAAAAAAAAAGTACATGGGCCATTGCTTTTGCTTTGGGGTACAGGTATGTGAAAATGAAGGGAGTGGTTTTTGTTTATACAATTTATTGGTATTTGGGGTTTGGCTTTCTGTAATGTTATTAATGCCAGCCTGGTAGTCAGGCCTGTGTGATTTTGTTGTTAAAAGTAATGTCTATACGACCGACGTACTCATTGATGCCCTTTTGAAGATATCATATTGATAGTTTTATAATATATAATTGGGAGCTCATTATAATGGGAGAAGGGTATTTATGATGTTTGTATATTATTTAATATGTCATGGTTTTTGGTCGAAATAACGTGCAGGTGGAAATAAAGAGAAAAGATTCTGGTTGGTAAACACCTTGTGGAATCTTTTCTTTAATTGATTAGCATTTTTTAAAAGCCAGTTGGCTATCGAGTCTGGATTGAAAAATCTCGTAAAAAGGTTTTAAAAGGATAAAAGAGCTCACCTATTTAGGTTTCTGTTTTTGTTTTCAGAGAGGCATTATATGAGTTTGTATGAACTTGTTTTATATTGGTGTTTAGACACTATTATTGGCGATGAAAAGCCAATCTGTTATTTGGGTCAGAACTGAGTTTGTGAAAAAGGTTCTGGATAAACATGTTCCTTCATTGTTCCTTAGGGATTAGTTAAAGATATGTCATGGTGTTTGGTCAAAATAACGTGCAGGTGGAAATGGAGAGAAAAGATTCTGGTTGGTAAAAACCTTGTGAAATCTTTTCTTTAATTGATTGGCTTTTTTTTTTTTTTTTTTTAAAGCCAGTTGACTACCGCATCTGGACTGAAAAATCTCGCAAAAAGGTTTTAAAAGGGATAAAAGAGCTCACTTATTTAGGTTTTTGTTTTTAGAGAGGCATTATATGAGTTTGTATGAACTTGTTTTATATCGGTGTTTAGACACTATTATTGGCGATGAAAAGCCAATCTGTTATTTGGGTCAGGACTGAGTTTGTGAAAAAGGTTTTGGATAAATATGTTCTTTCACTGTTCCTAATTCGGGATTAGTTAAAGATATGCCATGGTGTTTGGTTAAAATAACGTGCAGGTGGAAATGGAGAGAAAAGATTTTGGTTGGTATACACCTTGTGGAATCTTTTCTTTAATTGATTGGCATGTTTTAAAAGCCAGTTGAATACCGCATCTGGACTAAAAAATCGCGCAAAAAGGTTTTAAAAGGGATACAAAGAGCTCACTTATTTAGGTTTTTGTTTTCAGAGAGGCATTATATGAGTTTGTATGAACTTGTTTTATATTGGTGTTTAGACACTATTATTGGCGATGAAAAGCCAATCTGTTATTTGGGTCAGAACTGAGTTTGTGAAAAAGGTTCTGGATAAACATGTTCCTTCATTGTTCCTTAGGGATTAGTTAAAGATATGTCATGGTGTTTGGTCAAAATAACGTGCAGGTGGAAATGGAGAGAAAAGATTCTGGTTGGTAAAAACCTTGTGAAATCTTTTCTTTAATTGATTGGCTTTTTTTTTTTTTTTTTTTTAAAGCCAGTTGACTACCGCATCTGGACTGAAAAATCTCGCAAAAAGGTTTTAAAAGGGATAAAAGAGCTCACTTATTTAGGTTTTTGTTTTTAGAGAGGCATTATATGAGTTTGTATGAACTTGTTTTATATCGGTGTTTAGACACTATTATTGGCGATGAAAAGCCAATCTGTTATTTGGGTCAAGACTGAGTTTGTGAAAAAGGTTCTGGATAAAAATGTTCCTTCACTGTTCCTTAGGGATTAGTTAAAGATATGTCAGGGTGTTTGGTCAGAATAACGTGCAGGTGGAAATGGAGAGAAAAGATTCTGGTTGGTAAAGACCTTGTGGAATATTTTCTTTAATTGATTGGCATGTTTTAAAAGCCAGTTGAATACCGCATCTGGACTAAAAAATCGCGCAAAAAGGTTTTAAAAGGGATAAAAAGAGCTCACTTATTCAGGTTTTTGTTTTTGTTTTTAGAGAGGCATTATATGAGTTTGTATGAACTTGTTTTATATTGGTGTTTAGACACTATTATTGGCGATGAAAAGCCAATCTGTTATTTGGGTCAAGACTGAGTTTGTGAAAAAGGTTCTGGATAAAAATGTTCCTTCACTGTTCCTTAGGGATTAGTTAAAGATATGTCAGGGTGTTTGGTCAAAATAACGTGCAGGTGGAAATGGAGAGAAAAGATTCTGGTTGGTAAAGACCTTGTGGAATATTTTCTTTAATTGATTAGCATTTTTTTAAAGCCAGTTGACTACCGCGTCTGGACTGAATAATCTTGTAAAAAGGTTTTAAAAGGGATAAGAGAGCTCACTCATTCTGAGTTTGTGAAAAAGGTTTTGGATACAAAGGTTCCTTTATTGTTCCTTAGGTATTAGTTAAAAATGACTCTGAATTGTGACATTCTTATAAGTGATGTATTAGAAGAATAGCGGGTTTAGTGAGACGGTTCAGCATCTTAATGTATTGTAAATTGTTTTTTTTTAAATGGGATAAAGAACGGTACTTAAACAAGTCAATAGACCGCTTCTGCAGTGTGTGTAGGTGGTATGCGTTGACGTCGGGGTCCCCGTTGGCGGGCTTGACAGTGGTGACTGGGTCCGGCAAGCTCAGGGTAATCTAGCTTGCCGGACCTAGTTGCCATTGTTGGGCTTGCCAGCGGGGAGTATTACGTCATACGCGTATTGTTTGCATGCATTGCGGAGGCGGTCTATTATCTGATGAAGTCTCTTTAGGGGAATCCTTTTATTGAATGTTTGAAAAGCCAATCTAGTGACACCACGTCATGACTGAGTGATCTCTAAAAAGGGTTTCGAAATTGATGAAAGAGCTGGCTTAGTCATGCTTATTTTTTTTAGAGAGGTATTAGAAGTGTGGAGTAGCCGTTTTAATTGTTGGTGTTTTTTGACACATGTCAAGCCAGTTTGCTACTAGGCCAGAATTGAGGGATTTCGGAAAGGGTTTTTGTAATTGAAAAAGGGAAAAAAATGAAGGAAAAAGAAGAAAAAGGAGAAACTTTTGTTCATTGTTTCTTTTTGATTTTTTGAAAAAATGTATTACTTGAGTCTGAATTGTTGTTGTCACATTGGAGTTTTGACATTCTTATAAGTGATGAAATACAAGAATAGCGAGTGTTTTGTACTTCTTTCTATGAGACTATTCGAAAGTCCAATGTATTGTAAAGTTGTTTTTATTTATATAGATGTAACAGAGGGTATACGAGAGTAATTGAATGTCATTTAATGCTCTCACAAAATGGGATAGAGGGTCGTACTTATAAAATCCCTTAAATGGAGTATTGTCATTGAATGCTTGAAGAGACAAGGAATTTCTTTTTGATTTTGTGTAAAAGGCGGGAAATCTAATGGAAATGGTTAAAGTCGGCGGGTAATTGAACGCCGGATAGAAGTCTCATACAAGGGGATATGAAGTATTATCAAGTGTAAACACGTCATTGTTTTTTTTTTTTTTTTTTTTTTTATGAGACAATGTATTTGGTTTCTCTTTTGATTATGTAATTTTGTTTACAGTCGTAGAAGGTTGTCTACTTGTTGAGACATCATGTCTGTTATTGGTTATTCAGGATTGAGGGTTTTTTTTCTTTTTGATTCCTTTCCGGTTTTTGTTTTAATAGAATGCTTAAAAAAAAGCAAAAGTAGATTTCTTTTTAGATAGTGTTTTGGGCTTCCGATATAAGGGGGTATTGAAACAAAAGCGATTCGTATGAGTTATTTTAAAAGAAATACATGGAATTGGTAAATACTTTTGTTTGGAGTATAATGAATGCGAAGTGATGGAGAAAAGGGTTCAGTGCTTGACGAAAGGGTTCCTTCTAGCTGGAAATGCAGTGATTACCCTCGCAATCCCGAGGCATTTGGGGTTTGGCTACCTATTATAAGCCCCTATAGATTGGTGCAGTCTGATCTCGGTCAAGACTGAAGGATGTTAAAGAAAGGCAAAATTCAGTAGTGACGTGTTTTGTCTATTGTTTATTCTTATTTTTGTGTAGTGAAGGGGATGGGTGGCGGCTCATTCGGACGGTAGTTTATTATTATTCTTTTTTCGCACTTGGTGGTTCGATTCGATTTATTTGTTTTGTTCTTCTTTTTTCTTCTATGTATTGTTATTCTTGTGACTGTTTAACTTTTTTAATTTCTTTTCCAAGGGGTATGGCGGTAGTTCCTCTTTTTTCATATTTTTGTGGTAACAGTCAGAATTATGAGGGTTACTCTAAAGAAGTGTGTGTCCCCTTCTCATTACTCAGGTTATATTTAAATAGAAATGATGATAAAGTTTATATGTATTGATATTGATATATAATGACGGACTTTGATAATATATCGTTTAATTGTAATTTTGTATCCTTGAATGTTAAGGGAATAAGGGAAAGAACAAAAAGGGGTGGTATTTTATTTTGGTTACGAGATAAACGAGTAGAAGTAGCTTTTTTGCAGGAGACTTACAGCACTAATGATGTTGAAGATGTATGGGGTTCTTTGTGGGATGGAACAATTTATTATAGCCATAGGACAAATCACAGTAGAGGGGTGGCGGTATTGATAGATTCTAAATTAGATATCCAGGTTCTTCAAGTGCGCAATGATAATGCAGGGAGATTTATTATTTTAGACTGTATTATTCAGGGATTAAGATTAATATTAATAAACGCGTATTTTCCAGTAAGAGGGAAATCAATGGAGCAGATTGAGTTTTTGAATAGTATTGATAACAGTTTGGATACAATAAATGGTAATGGTAACCCAATAATTATGGGAGGGGATTTTAATATGATTTATAATGTTGATTTAGATTATTTGGGAAGTAATAAAAAAGAGGTACAGTCGATATTTCTTAAACACTTTGATAATTATAAGGATAAATGGACTTTATTAGATATTTGGCGGGGGAAAAATGGTTTAAAAAAACAATATACGTTTAAACAAATTAACCCCTTTGTCCAAAGTCGTTTAGATTATTTTTTTATTTCATATAGTTTAGAACAAATTGTCTTAAAATGTAATATAATACCATCAATTGCACCAGATCATTTTGCTGTTCAGTTACAATTTTATAATTTGCCTAATTTTTCAATTAAAGGTAAAGGTAGTTACTGGAAGTTCAATAATAGTTTATGTGGAGATGGGGAATTTATTAGACAGATGGAAGTGGAAATAGGGAGATTAAGAAATATATATGAAAAAGAAATTAAAGATGTAAGAGTGTATTGGGATTTTTTGAAAATGAAAATTAGCAATTTTATTAGGAAATTTTCTAAAGAAAAATCTAGAAAAAGGAAAGAAAAAGTTCAAAATCTTGAAAATGATATAAGTGTAATTGAAAAAGAATTGATAGAAAAGGTAGAAAAGGAAAAGGTTGATTTGTTGGAAAATAAAAGAATGGAGTTAAAATTTTTTTATGAATATATTAATGAGGGTTTGAAAGTTCGATCTCGAGCATCATTTTATGAGAGAGGGGAACAAAATACTAAATATTTTGTGCAACTAATGGAAGCAAATAAAAAGAAGACAATTATAAGTAAATTATTAGTAGATGGAGGAAAAATAAGTTTTGATATGGATATTATTATTCGGGAAATACAAAGGTTTTATGCTGGATTATATTCCAAATTTGTTGTTGATGTAGAATTATTTAATGAAAGTTTATTTTTTAAAGGTTTGCCAAAATTAGGTTTAGAATCAAAGGAAATTTGCGAAGGTAATATAACTCAAGGGGAATGTATAGCGGTTTTAAAAGAAATGAAAGGTAATAAGTCACCCGGAAACGATGGTCTTAGTGTAGAGTTTTATGAATTATTTTGGCCTGTTATTGGTGATATTGTGGTAAGGGCTTTAAATGAAGCATTTGTTAAAGAAGAATTATCTTCTTCACAAAAACAAGCTATTATAATATTGATTCAAAAGGAAGATAAAGACCCCTTACAAATAACAAATTACAGGCCTATATCATTATTAAATGTAGATTACAAAATTTTAGCTAAGATATTGTCTGTTCGGATTAAAAAAGTATTAGGGGAACTTATTAGTATAGATCAGGTAGGATATTTAAAAGGGAGAAATATCGGTGAGGCTATAAGATTGATAGACGATATGATTTTCTATACTAAAACAAATAATATACCAGGGTTTTTATTAGCCATTGACTTTAAAAAGGCTTTTGATACTGTTTCTCATGATTTTTTGCAAAATGTGTTAAAGACGTTTGGTTTTGGGACTTCATTTTGTAAATGGGTTCGTACACTCTACAAGGGCGCTCAGAGTTGTGTATTTAACGGCAATGTATCGACTGGTTATTTTAATATTATGAAAGGGGTAAGGCAGGGAGACCCCTTATCACCCTATTTATTTATATTATGTATAGAAACTTTAGCACGCTCGATTAGGACCGACAATGAAATTTCAGGGTTTATTTTGGGAAATGCACATATTAAACAAGTATTATACGCAGACGATATGACGCTTTTTGTAAAAGATAAAGATTCGTTGATAAAATTAAAGGAAAAATTTGAAACTTTTGCTATAATATCGGGATTACAAATTAATCGAGACAAAACATATGTTTTGTTATTAGGCCCTCTTCATGGAAAAGAAATTGTAACTCCTTTTGGTACAAAAGTTGGGATGATTACAATATTAGGTGTATATTTTTCTATGGACCCTGAAGTTCGAGAAAGAATGAATTATAAAGAAATTTTAAGTAAAATTAAACATTTATTAATATGGTGGAAACAGCGGGACTTGACCCTGATGGGAAAAATTCAATTGATAAAGACGTTTGTGATTTCTAAATTAATATTTGTATCTTCACTCACTCCAATTCCGCAAGGTGTAATAGAAGATTTGAATAGATTAACATTTGATTTTTTGTGGCATGGAAAAGATAAAATTAAACGGGAAGTTACTTTTTTGAATTACGAAAAAGGGGGTCTAAAAATGATTGATTTTCAATTATTTATTCGGACACAGAGAATAATGTGGATTAAGAGACTTTTTGAGGGGGAATCAATGATGGGATGGAAAAGAGTTTTTAAATTCTTGACTAGACAAGCAGGAGGTTTGTTGGTTTTCTTTTGTAATGTTTCATTTGATTTATTGAATTTGTCACTTCCGGGTTTTTACAGGGAAATGTTAGAAGCTTGGATAGGTTCAAAAGATTTTTTGTTAAAAGAAACTGGAAGCAGGAATCAAATTGTTTTTAATAATAGATATATTCGAATTAATGGACAAATTTATTATAATGAAACATTATTTTTGAAAAATGTTTATAAAATACATCATATAGTCGATAGCAAAGGAAGAATAAAATCTGTCAAGGAATTTATGAGACTAGGATTAGATAGGTCAGAAATTGACATAGTGAAACAGATTTTTGAAAATATACCATTTATATGGAAACAATTGTTAAGTAGAGATTATAATGTGATGGAAGATACTGCACTGAATTTGGAGTTTCGATTGAGTGGAAAAGATTATTCATTGTGTGATATAACTTCAAAATATATATATGATCATTTGTTAAATTTAAGATTAGAGAAGTCTTTTGCAGTTCGCAACATAGAACACTTATATAATGTCTTTGGAAAAGATAATGAAAATATTTTTGTACGCTCCCGAAAATCCACGCTAAATAGTTCACTAAGGGAATTTCAATTTAAATTACTATACAATCTTATTTATACAAAGAAACACATGTTTACTTTTCATATGGGGGATAGTAATTTATGCTCTTTTTGTCATAAAATGCAGGAAACATATGAACATTTGTTTTACTTTTGTGAAAAAGTAAGAATGATCTGGGTAGACTGCGGTAACGAGTTTGATTTAGAAGAATTAATAAATATAGATTGGAAAGGGGTCCATGTAGGAATCAAGGTTAGTAATGTAGGAAAAGATCAATTATTAAATCATGTTATATTGTTGATAAAAAGTATGATATTTGTTAATAGTAGAACGAAAGATTATCCTCCAACTATAAAAGATATTAAAGATACATTATTGAAAAATAAAGAGGAAGAAAGAAAGATAGCTGAACAGAGAGGAACATTGCAAATTCATTATAGAAAATTGGACACACTCTCTGACTAGGGTATGACACAGAGACACCATGTACAGAGTTCTTACTACCGCCTCCCCCCCCCCTTTTTTTTTTTCTTTTTCTTTTTATCTTTCTTCTGTTAGTTCGCTATTGTTTCTCTGTTTTACTATAGATTTCTTTTTTTCTCAAACACTATGATTATCATTATATGTATAAGAACAGATTGTATATGTATATGTAATGCTGTACACAATTAGTTTGTTGTACTTATATGAATGATTTGTATTGTAAATTTACGTTGTAAATTTGTTTGAGAGAAAATAAAATACTATTACAAAAAACAAAATAAAAATAATAGTGAACAGAAAAATTCCTATTTTTGCTATTATTTGTATTGAAAACAGTGTTATCATGTCCTTGTTTTTCTATATAATTTATAAAACTATAAATGACACCTGAGTAATAGTCTTATGAATATGATTCAAAGGCTGATTATTTTAGAAACTACTCTCGGCAATTACTAACTATTAACAAATGTACATAGTATGTATAGGTATATATATACTAAGTCGATTGCATAGTATATTGTTAAGGATAGAATGATAGGTATAGGATTAGGTGTAGGATAAGGATGTAGGATTTAGTGGTTGGAAGACGGAAGTGTAAAATTTGTAACACCATGCAAGCCTATTAATCATTTTTTTTAATTGTTCGTATTGTTGGCTAAAGGTTGGCTCAACGTTGGCTCAACGTTGGCTCAAGGTTGGCTCAAGGTTGGCCCAAGGTTGGCTAAACGTTGGCCCGATGTCATAATTAGCCAACTGAAAGGTTGGGCAAGGGTTGGGAAAACGTTGGCCCAACACTTGTACGACGTTGGCTTGTTGGGTTGGGCCAACGAGGGCCCAGCGGCAAGAATGACGTGGGCAAAACGTCACGTTTTAACGTTGGCCCGACATTGACTTATATAGTCGTATTAACGTTGGGGTTTAGTCGGCTCAATGTTGGCTTGACGTCAGAAATAGCAAAATAAATGGTTGGGCAAACGTTGGTTCAACATTGGCAATTGACGTTGGCGTATGGGGGTTGGGCCAACGAGGGCCCAGCGGCAAGAATGACGTGGGCTAGACGTCACGTTTTGACGTTGGCCCAACATGACCGCCTACATTGGGCCAACGATGGGCCAACGTAGCATTGTTATCTGGGAATATGATCTTGACAATGCTTTAAAAACATCATGGGCAACACCCAGTATGATTCAAATTCACAATAGGCCTGGCAGGCGCGTTATTATCCAGCTGATTTGAATGCTCCATGGGGAGTGGAACTAAGTTCATTTCTAGCGCTTGAGTATTGATAAATTCATAAACTAATACAAGACAAACACAACATCTACGCGGATTACAAAATGATGGTGGAATATTCGTCATATTACAGAAAAAGTTGGTTTTGTTCATAACTAGAAATGAAGATGTCCCAAGATTAACGCAACTATTGACTACACAAATCCTGTAATCACGATTACAAATTTTGTAGACACCCTGTTCAGCATGATAAATGGTGCAAAACTGCCTTTTTTGTCGATATTAAATGTTGACTTCCAGATATTATAACTTTTTGTTCAGATATGGTACACACTTAAAACTTTCACATAGTATTGCTAATATAACTTGGCAGTTCTTCAAAAAGTATTAATCCAACTACTAATATAATTATTGATCTACACCAAATTATGTAAATCAATAATTTTCTATTGTTGGGGGAAAATGCCTAAAATTTAAGTTTGGGACTACAACTACTAGTAACCATGTAACATATCTTGAACCCAATAATGATTATTATCAGATTATAGAAACGTCTATTGTCTTTAATATAACTGCAAAATCATGCTGATTACAGGTGTCGTTTGGTACATTTCACCAATTATCTATAACAAATCAAAACAGCTGCTTTATTGGACACCATCTTGGATTTTGAGGTGTTCACAACAAATCTTTACTGATAGACCTCTGAATAATTTTTCCTTATTAAGATTTCCTGCAAATCAAATCGGTTTAAGCTTGTTGTGGAAAGGTTCAAAAGATACATTTTCAAATGGGTACGTATCACCTAATTCGTCTATGACGAATTTCATGTCTAGTTGGATTTTCAATTAGCTGTTTAGAGATTATTAAGTGCACATTGCAAGCATCCTGTTATGATGAGGGCACTGTCCAAGTATGGATGAATTCTAGCCTGATAGATAAATACTGTTGATTGCAATCATCCTGATGGAACCCTGAATAGAATAAGTCAAGGGATACCCACATTGGAAAGGCTATTGGGGGTCTAGGGGGCGAAGCCCCCGGAAGCTTTGGGATTTGTAATATCCAGAAATACAATTAAGTATTGAATACGGTAGTTAGCTCAATTTTTGTGAGCGAAGCGCAAACGCACAGTGGGCCAGGATCGCCTGAAAGTTTGCCAAGAGAAAAGTCCTGAATACAAATATTTAATGAGTACATGGCTGGTACTGGGTCAAATAACCTTAATGGGGGTTCCAGGGGCGCAGCCCCGGAAGATTTTGGATTTGGGCAGTTTAGAATTATCAAAAAGTGGTTTAAAGAAGACTATAGTAACAACTTCCATTCATGAGAGGGGGCAATGCTCCTTAATTTTAATGTTATTATATATTTTTCATCCCCAAATATTGGGGGGGGGGGGGGGATGATAATACAGGCCATCCCCCCCCCCCCCACCTGAAATATTGGGGGGGGGGGGATATATCCCCCCCCCCCCCCCCCCCCGTGGTCGACGCCCCTGAAGCTAGCGGATCTTATGAACATGGACCCTGGAGTATACAATCCCTCTTCCACTGTTTGCTGCGCACGTCACGCGGATTCCAAGGGTTTTCCCATTACGTCAGAATTTGGGGATTCCCCTAATATGCCCCTCAAAATAAGTTCCGAAATTAATTTTGAGCGGTCATATCTTCCTTGTTACTTGACTATCCTAAATGATATTGGTACCGCTGGAAAGCCTGTGTATTCATCTTTACATTGATGCATTGTTTTTAATGATTGTATTATTATGGACTGCGCACTTCACCTGAATATGGGGCCAAGTCAAAAATGAAATGTTGCACAATTTCCAATAAGAAAAGGATCATACGCTATTGACATTCATGCATGACCGCCTCAACACAAAGACACCAATCCTCGCCCAAAAGGGAGCCTTCACTGTTGACAATATCAACATGATGCATTGTGCAATATTCATTATATACCAGCTCACACGTCCCTGCTCCTTAGTAATACAGAGTGAAGCCATCGACAAAGAGCGTACCAAGTTTGCAAACATCGGTTTACCGTGATAAATATAAATATAAATTAACGATCATAAAGAAAAACTACATTAAATCTGGATTCGCAACGGACTAAATTCACTCTCTGTGCAATGTGTATGACTCAGCGGCGAGTTTACGAATATTAATAATTATTGTTAGTTGTCTAGTTTTTCTTCAGTTCGGTATAACCGTTAGCCCAACGAAGAAAAATACCATTTAAATTTGAATCGTTTCCTGGTCAGGCTTCCGTATTGCAATTTCTTGTTCGTTAATAATGTATTATAATTATTCGATAATCAGAATTTCGGATTGCATAGGGGGATAATCATTCATATCGCGAAGCGTCCATAGCTAACAGCTGCATCTATCACTACTCATCCTCGGCGTTCATTGCTCGACGAATTTCCAGGACTGAAAATCAAAATGGCGGATCATTCAAAATCGAGCAAAAAGAAATGCCGACACATTTGCAACATAATGCTTCTCCTGTTGATACTCTTCCTGGCCCTGAGTTTGATCCTTTGGTTGGTAAGTCTAATGATTTTTTATATTTTTTTATTCGGAGGTTCTCCATTTCCCGACCCAGTATTATCACACTACTCTTATAAATGGTATTTTCGTTTTCATTATTATGCAATAATCTCGCAAATTAAGTATCTTCGCTTGCAAAAGGGCGATACTATCCTTAAAGGGATATAGTAACATTGCCCAAATCCTACAAACTTGGAACTCTAGAGGTGACTCTCATACCTTGTTGTAGCATGGGACAGGTGTCGGTTTTTCGAATTTCCCATTCGTTAAAAAAGATATTTACGATTGAAGTGTTCATATATTAAACTATCCACTAGATAGTGGTAATCGTGTACAACGTCAGTGCAATAAGTTAGTGAATATCAATTTGCAGTTTCGCTCATTACTCTGTCATATAATATATATTTAACGCGAAATGTTCACACAATACTCAGTGGACATTATCAGATCACACAAATACACATTATATCAACCATTCTTCACTTTTTGCTCATGTCAACAACATTATTAGATCCTTAAGCAATCTTTGCCGTAATGAATATTAAAACAAAACATATTTTAGCTGGATTGATTAATATTGTGAGTCCCCTTAATATACCTTGACGGGATCCAAGGACAGAGCCACCCGGAAACGTGTGGATTTTAGCGTGCTCAGTAGTTTAGCACTCTCTCAACATACATGCGGTTTATAAGGGAACATATTGGCCCGAATTCTCATCAGTGGCACAACTTTAGTCTGGGCTAAAAAGACATAAACTAACAGTTACGTAACCAGTTAAACCATTTGCACATGTGGACCCATTGATGGTTGCCATTTGCCACCGGATATATTCTTATTGGTTCCTTTCATTATCCATTCAATCCCTCTAGTTCATCTTAGGAATTGGGACAAAGGGCCGCTTTCCATTTTCCATTTTCCCGCTCAATTTGACACTTTTTTTTCAATCAAATTCATTACGGGTCATTCAAATTAACGCATTGCCACGTAATCGTTGTGATCGGCATTTCAAATTCCGAGCAAGTGCAAGCAAATTCATGCATACGCATAAGCTATCGTGAATAGACACAGGAGTGCATTTATGGGCAATCGAATTCGCGAATGTGCATACAAATGAATGCATCATGCCTGGTCATGCCTGATGAGCACGTTTGGAGAATTCGATTTCATTTTTGGGCAATCAATTTGAACATGTTGTCATTCATTTTAGATAACGTAGGATGCTAGCACACTCGAGGGCACATTATACACATACACAGTACACACACACACAAACACACACACACACACACACACACACACATACACACATGCACACACGTATGGACAATCAAACGAACAGTAATCACCCATACTACACACTAAGTCATAACAGAGGGCGCTGCACGAAAATATTTTTTTTGTGAGATGATGAATAAACTCAGTGTAACATTTGAAAGAGCATACAATTTCAATG
This sequence comes from Echinarachnius parma, assembly GCA_037951105.1. Classification (NCBI taxonomy): domain Eukaryota; kingdom Metazoa; phylum Echinodermata; class Echinoidea; order Clypeasteroida; family Echinarachniidae; genus Echinarachnius; species Echinarachnius parma. The sequence goes on along the minus strand of JBAMJV010007773.1, from coordinate 51,334 downwards.
ACAGAATAAACTTTATTTGTTCAAAATCGGTTCCGAAACGGCTAAAATATCAATAAATATATCGGATCGGAATAAATCTGGAGTCCAGATTTATTCGATGATATTTTTTTTTATTGAAAAAATGCTTACACTTTTTTAAAAATTTTCAAAAGAGGTTTTTATATAGTTGCTGATGATCTCTATTTAATCATTATTTCAACAAAACATCACATGCATAATTTTGTATGAAAAATGGTTGAAACCAATGTTTTTTTGTTGAGAGAGCCCTTTTGTGTTTTAATGGCTCTTTTTGATTGAAACATGCTGTTTTACTTAGTCGTTTGTAATTTTCTATACCGTAATAGCATGGTGGAGTTATAACTATGGTTACAGTCCGTTATTCCGAAGGTTCGTTATTCCGAAGGTTCAGTTATTCCGAAGGTTCGTTATTCCGAAGGTTCGTTATTCCGAAGGTTCGTTATTCCGAAGGTTCGTTATTCCGAAGGTTCGTTATTCCGAAGGTTCGTTATTCCGAAGGTTCGTTATAGCAATTAATATTTCAAACATTAACATGGTGCACGAATGTGTAGGTACTCAGAAATGAACATGTTTGTACACACTGACACACCGGGGCACGTTGTAACATCCCGTCACAACGTCTCCCGTTACAACGTGCTCCGGTGTGTCAGTGTGTACAAAAATCTTTTTTTTCTCAAAAACAAAGCCACGTGCCATCACTTTTTAACATGCCAAATGTGCTTGAAACAACATCATTTCACATCATACCTGCCAACTTGTATAATTTCACAATCTCTACCCATTATGACAAAAATATTGCAAAATTCATATTTTACTTTCCAGGCTCAAAAGCGTGATTTTGAGATAATTTTACTCTCCTGCACTCACTCCTCGCGATTTCTCATGTAAAGCAAGATCGGTACGGGTGAACATAGCAGATTTGGTTTTAACGTAGGTACGTCATCTACGGTGGAGTAACAGGCTGTGTTACAACGTACCCCTGTTACTTTTAGCCCCGGTCTCCCCCCCTACTACTACTACTACCACTACTACTACTACTACTACTACTACTACTACTACTACTACTACTACTACTACTACTACTACTACTACTACTACTGCTACTGCTACTGCTACTGCTACTGCTACTACTACTACTACTACTACTACTACTACTACTACTACTGATACTATTACTACTGATACTACTATACTGATACTACTACTACTACTACTACTACTACTACTACTACTACTGCTACTGCTACTACTTCTACTACTACTACTACTACTACTACTACTACTACTACTACTACTACTACTACTATTACTACCACTGCTACTACTACTACCCCTACTACTACTTCTACTACTACTTCTGATACGGTACTGTACTAATACACATAAATATTTTGATGTATTACACACATTATCCCTCTTCCTTTCTCATGCAGGCCAGTGGGGCTATATGGCAAGATGATTTGTCAGCTACCACTGCCACAGACGCGATCCCATCGCACCCTTCCACTGTGTCCTCCGGGCCAAGGTTCGATGGCGATATAGGGACGGATTTCAACGACGACGTCGAAGAGATTCACCAAGCCACGATGAGCGCAACCACGACCACGACGGACACGACCACGATATTAATTCAGACCGTGCCTCACCTCTTCCCGCCCGGAAGTGCGTCCACAACGTCGGCAAACATCGATATTGAGGAGATGCCTCCTACCCATCCCCGCACGCGAATACCTGGACGGTGTACATCACAGGGAGACTGTCCAGTTGTATCATCTGGGGCCCCGTTGGCGATCCTAAGTCTACCGGTACTCATCTCGGTGATCATGTTCATCATCGTCATCATCATCTCTTTGGGGCTGTTCTGCACAAGAAAGAGATCTCTGAAGAAGAACAATGCAGTAAGAACGAATTTCTCCATCTTGTTTTGTTATGTTCTACTACTGATCCTATAATCACCCATGGCCTTGGATGGCACACGATATCATTCAGTTAGAACATGCAGAGGAGGTAGTCATTTGGCTGCAACTTCCAGTTACAATAGAGGAATTAGTATCACAATACAAAACGATATATTGCTAAAAAACAATAATAATAGTGATTACAAGCACAAGCAATTGCTTATCAAGCAAGGAATTGCTTAAAACTGTATACCTACAACAAAACTTTTACTTATTTTTGTATGATAAGCAATTGCTTGCGTTTTTTTCTATAGCTTCTCCAGACCAGCTTGAGCTCTTGCTTACCCCAGGACATTAACGATTTAGCATCATGATCATGCTTATTAGAAATAAGTTTTCTTCCCACTTGACGATGATGAATTATAGTTCCTGCTTTTTAGACATTTTATGATTTGTTTTGTCCATATTTTCTAAGGTAGCTTTTACTTGCCGCAGCTGGCAGCCTTGTCTATGTTTAAATCAACACTGGGAACCCATTCATCATAATGATGCTCCCTTTGAACTTGTTTGTTTTTTATTTGTTTATAATAGGACGCCATATTGTACAATTTACATTGTTATTATTTTTTTTAATCAAGCTAATTATATTTTCATTTCCTACTGCATTCACCAACAGGATTATCATCGTGTATGTGCCAGGGCATATTTAACATATTTTGTAATTACGTTGTTTTTTCTTTTCTATTTTCATGTTGGGAATTTGTTTTTCTGCCAGTTGAGAAAATACAAGACGCAAGCTATGAAAAGGGTTCGAGACATTTGTCTGAACAAATAACACTATAAGAATGTGAGCTCATCTGTGTTATATGCTATCGAGCGATGTTCGTACAACTGGAATGATTATTTTGTAAAACTCGTGAGCAATTTAAACGGTAAGGCAAGGACAGGGTTTTAAGCACAAGTACAAGAGTATGCTTACGAATGTAAGCATTGTCAGTGCTTGAAAAAATATAGCTTGTAAGTACTTGCTACTTTCTATGCATTTGGCCCAATGATCATGCCATTTCCTAAAACTTCTTTTATAGGATGATATCACAATGCCAAACTTGCCTAAGGCAAAATCCCGTATTTCATCATCCGACGATGCTTCATCGGATCTGCCATCCGCTGATAGGCCTAGTACGGCTTTGTCGCCGCCGCTGCGTACTATGTTTCGGGAGGAATCCGACGTTTCATCCACATCCGGGTCAACGACCACAGAATCAGAGAGCAAAGAGACATCCCTTACCATGGTTACCCACATGACGCCCACGTCATCCGAAGACCAGGATAACCGACGAGATGAGCACTGTGATGCATCGTCCTCCAGGGGTCAAACCGTGGCCATGGTGACTGGTAATTATAAAAGGGAGATAACCCCCTAAAGTTATGTTGTCGAAAATAATGCAAATACTTCTAAAATGAAGGCAGGATTAGTTACTACAAATTGTATGCACACATTTATAATCATCTAGCAGCTCATGATAAGTCAGTGAGGAAACTAATTATGAAGAATGTGCAGAGTCTATATGCCAATCAAACAGGTCAAAATATCGTGTACTTTTGTTAAACGAAGAGTAGACTGAAATGTCCAATATGGCTAAAGATATGCGTTGTACCAGTAGCAAAGCATTGACGAACTAAATTGGGGAGGGGGTCATACACCTAGGGATGGCCCGTCTATTACATTCCTATCTCACCCCCACCACCCACGCACACACGCTTGTTCGTGTAATGTACATAGCCACGCCACTACGTTCTGTTAAACATGATAGATACTGGCCTAAATTAATATAATTATTTGTTCACATGTTACACGACAAACTTTTTTTAAATGTATTTTTGTTTTCTTCAGAAGCCGAGTGCAATACCCAACCCGACGTTGCAGCTGCCGTTGACGATATGGTTGGAACATGTATCGGTTCATCGGGCGGTACTCTGGAGCTGAAGGCATATGGGATACAAATGGTAGTACCCGAAGGAGCATTGGAATCCGAACAGTACATCACGATCAAGGGTACGTAATATCAATTCAATAATGACTGATGGAATGTGATTAGTTTATGATACTATGATCCCAATCATGGGCGTCGATACTTACGTAATACCTATTCATCAGGGGGGGGGGATGAATGAATAGATCATCCCCCTAATGAATCGGTATCAATGACAGATCGACGCCCATGATCCCAATGATCCATGCTATGCAGTGGCGTAGCTGCTACGGGGGGATGCACGTACTACAAATACGTTTACAAAAACAAAATGAATACAAAATACATAGAGTGTGCTGCCACTAATTCATTCACGGGTAAAAGCTCAAGTCTCCAATTATGCCTGTGTTGTCAAGCACCCTCGTCTAGCATGTCTAGCTGTTCTATCCGACCGTCTCACACACTAAGAAATAAAGGTTCAAATTTGCAGCAAAACGCTACAACAATATCAGCTCATTTAAGGGTGCAATTTTGCACCACAAAGTGGGGTCTGCACCCTATCATATGGGGTGAATAGAAGGGTTACACCGTTATGGTGCCGATACCCCATTTTGAGGTGCATAAATGTACCCTTAAGGGTGCTACTGTTATAGCAGCTGTTGTAGCAGTTTTGCACCCTAATTGTAACCTGATTTCTTAGTTCACCCCCTCACCTCATCAAATTAAATGTTAATTTATGTATAATCACCCTATTATGTTGTTCTTCCCCTTTCTACATGTTATATGTACCCCTCTTCCATTTCTTTCTACCCCAGCTCTTACCGATCCGCCAGACGTTTGCGATCGAGACGACGAAATGATCGTATCCCTGGGATACGAGTGCTCTCCATCTGGACTTCACTTCAAGAAACCCGTCACGATCATCATCCCCCATGCCGGTTCATTCTACGACGCCGGGAACGTTGAAATGGTGCTTTACTCAGGCCGTGGCACATACAAGAAAGGTACATGTATACGGTATCAAATAACATTGTCAAAACCCCCTAAAGTTATTTAGAGACCTATAGTGGTTGTCACATACCTCATATACGTATTACCAATAATAATCATGGAATATGTTTTGTCCGATGGTTTTTTTCTTTTTATAAAGATAATTATGATTGAAGTGTTCGGCTTTGAAAGTCAAGTGTGCACACAATTTATAACGGGTGAATTATTATACGTTTTCTTATTCCCCGCGGATTGTTTTTCTTCAAAGCATTCCCTTAGGTCTAACATTCCTTTGATGTATAGATCCGGGACGATGTGCGGGGAAAATGCATCGGCTGCGTACAATTTATAATATACCTATGATTTCTTCAATGAAAAAATAATGTCAATCGCTGTCTTCAATAAACAATACAATATGATATTTCCACAGACGATACCGACGTAGAGCGAAATCTGATGGCACACAGGCGTGACGATTCACAGGGCGCGCCATGGTGCGCCATAAGAGATCACGTGATGGAGCTGCGCATCGACCACTTCTCGTGGGGCTGGCTGACGGCGCTCATAAACCGCGGCGGTGTGCGGGGAAAACGCATCGGCTGCGTACCATTCATGCCACAGGCGCTCCCGCAGGAGAAGGTGCCAATCTTGCGTGTCCATCTTTTCATGATCACGGCATCGGATCTCGGTACGACGCCAAGTACAGTAGAGGTAAGCCATTTCTTACCCCTTAACCCGGCCCGCTATTAAAGGGATAGAGTTACATTGTCAAAATTCATAAAAACTTTATAGAACCCTAGCGGTTCTCGATTGGGCATGAAACAGATTTCGGCTTTCCGAATTTTTATTTTGTTGTACTACATATTTTATTTTCTGCTTAATGTTTAATTATGTACAGTAAAATTACTTGTAGAATGCTTCGTTAACGGGATAGTTGGGTTTTGGTTAAAGGGACTTAGTAACATTGTCCAAATCCTCAAAATAAAATTGTAATTCTATCGGTTAACTTATACCTTGTTGTATTCGTATTAACAAAAAAATCATGGGACAGGTTTCGGTTTTTCAAATTTCCCTTTCGTTACAAAGATATGTATGAATGAAGTATTCAGATAAGAAAAACTCCGGGCGAGTTTTTCATCCCTGTACAAAGTGAATGCAGTGAGTTAGTGAATATCACCCAATATCACTTTGCATTTTCGCTCGTTACTTGGCCATGCAATGTCCATTTGACTTGAAATTTTCACACAATACCCTGTGGACATATGAGATAACAACACTATACATTTCATCAACCATTCATCACTTTTTGCACATGTCAACAAAGTTACTAGATCCCTTTAAGAGAGTACCGTTTTGGTCAAACATAATTTTAGTGATCACAACCTGCACCATCACATTACAAACTAATATTTATAACTCCACCATGCCCGAAATGAATATACAAAATTACAAATGACTAAGTAAAACGCCTCAAACTCAAGAGGGCGCTCGCTAAAAAACTAATTGGTATCAACCAGTTTAAATAAAATATTTTGCATGTTAAGTATTGTTGAAATAGTGATTCGAAAGAGAGATAATCAACAACTATTTGAAAATCTCTATCATAAATTTTTGAAAAGAGGAAACATTTTAAACATTTGTTTAACGGCTGGTTCATAATATAATCGAATAATTGTGGGGCCTCACAATTAGTATCAATGTTTATGGATATTTCAGCCATTTCTGAACCGATTTTGTTCAAATAAAGTTTATTATGTTATTAAAATTGTATGCTCCTTCGAATTTGACCCTCAGTTTTTCATTATTTCACAACAAAAAATTGTTTTGTAGCGCCCTCTATACCAAACTCAACTGTCCCTTTAATATTAAATTTCAATTACAAAAATATATATTATTTGTACCTGTTCTGCTGAAAAAAACAACAACATGAAATTTAAAAACTTGAAAGTACATTACACATGTATATACTTCAGTTCCGGGTAACCCTTCTCATATCTACCATCATATCTGCTACAGAGAATCGGCAGTGCTGAGATTGGCTTGGGCCACCGCATGATGGCGCCAGAGCAGATAATTGACATTGACATCAGAAGAGTTGACCTCAGCATCAGCTGCAAAGCACAACACGAAACAGAACCAAAAGTGCAGGTATTACACTTCAACTACCCTAATCCTTATTTATTTTTTAAAAGATACTAATCCAACGTGTTTTCTTTTTAAGGAAACAAAATTAGCCAGCAGCATTGGACAAAATGTGTAATTTGTCTAAACATTAAATAAACAACTAAGCATCACATGTTATTCCGAGGAATAGATTCCTAAAAAAAGGTATTGATTTTACTGCATTATAGGGCAGAAGGATTTACAATAGATTTTACAGTTCCAATAGACCGCTTCTGTAATGTATGCAAATATTATGCGTAGGACGTCAGACTCCCCGTTGGCAAGCTTAACAATAGTAACTATGTCCGGCAAGCTCCGGCAAACTTAGCTTGCCGGACCTAGTTACTATTGTTCAGCTTGCCAACGGAGAGTCTTACGTCATACGCATATTATTTGCATACATTACAGAAGCGGTCTATTGACCATAAGTCAGACCATGTGACTAAATGCGTAAATCTGATTGGTTCAAATGCGCATATTTTCTTACTTTCAATCAATTGCAACTTTAGAATCGATTGCATCTCTTTGTGTAGACTAGGATCGAGTCCCTCGATCGCATGCTGAACTCCTACCACCAACAATATATAGCGCGCCACTAACGAGAGAAATCTGCACAACGAGAGAGGTCTGACAGCGATCACTGATGTTTTGCATCGTGGTGTAGATCGGTGATGTTATGCAGATCACTGCTGTTGAGCAGATCTCTCTTGTTGGCGGCGCTTTCGATTCGAGGGTCTGGGTTGATCTGGGTTGAGAGCGTTCAGTGAAGGACGAACACCTTGCAGGGGTTGGCACCCGGTGGGCATCGGACACACGACCTACTTTTTTCATGACGAACCTTCTGGTCAGGTCCCCGTTTTATAAAGATTCACGATTAATCATACGATCAATTGATTGATCGAACAATGAATCGCGAATCTTTATGTTACAGGGCCAAGGTTACTATGAAACTCCAATATTGTTGTTGTACACGAAGTATCTGGAATTTAAAATGCTACTTCAAGATGGTATGCACAGGGTGACATAATTGTAATAATTGGTCATGTTTTCATGATTTTGTGAGTCAACGTGCATACGGTAAACATAACTATCGTTGCCATACTAATACTAACTATATATGCCTCTTTTCTTTTTTCTTTTCCTAAAGATGGTATCACACAAATGTCTAAAACGACTGGTTCAGAAGACTATCTGCTTTTCCGTCGACCTTTCGGGGACTCCATTTGCGAACAAACTCTTGGACCTGTCGCTCCAACGCGCGATGGAGATGAACTTTCTCTTCTGGACCGACTACTTTGGTGAGAATCAAGAAATAAATTGCTATCCCCTCCCCATGTCTGATTCACAAATATTTTTGTTGCGATCCAGCAATTTTACATCTATTTAAAAAATATGGCTAAGTAACAGAAAAGCTCTAATTGCAATGAGTGATCACCTCTTCTTAGAAAGTTATAATGAGTGTAGTAAGCATCAATGGCTTACTAAATATCATATTTAATATAATTCATGATTCAATTCTGTTTCGCAGATTTTCATGATGAACGAGTTCAGATGGAATGTATCATTCCCTGTGGGTAAGTTAGTCTAGTAAGCAAAATGATAAGCATGGAAAGAAAGCTACATTGAATTGAATTTATTTCCATATTCACAAGTTATATTTTTTTTAAACAATTATAATATACAAACAAACAATACATTCACAAACGAAATATGATATATATTAAATACAAACAAAAGGATTAACCTTAAATATGTAATCAATCAATAATTTGTTTGTAACATAACGTGACAAATGAGGGAACTAAAAAGAAGCAAAGCTTGTAAAACATTTTGTACCGTGATGTAATTGTGCCTTCTCGAAACTGAAAGAAAAACAATACAATAAACAAGTTAAGAAATAACGAGGAGAAGGTGCCATGCCAGAAACAATGATGTTTAAACCAGTGCTGTATACAAGAATATATACCGAGCATGTTTGGTGGCTTAGCGGTTAGAGTGTCCGCCTCATGCACGGGAGCTCCCGGGTTCGAACCCAGACCGGGTCATACCAAAGACTTAAAAAATGGTACCTTCTGCTTTCTAGCCAGGCGCTCAGCATTTATAGAATGGATAAGGAAAAGTTAATCACACGAGTTACCAGAGGCCTGGCCCCCTTCTGTAGCTTTCGCTACATTTAGTAGACGTGTGGCCAAGGGCTAATGCATCGGAGATAGGCGCCGCCTTATGTGCCAAATTTGGCACGGGAAGGACTTTAACTAACTTAATACAAGAATATTACGATCAATCCAACCGAATAAAAATGTTTCAAAAGTGTAAACTATCTAAAGTGCGATATTATTAATTTTTAAAAAGGACACATTACAGAAATAGGGAGAGAGGGGGGAAAGAGAAGGGGGAGGAGGGGGGTGATAGGAGGCTACTATACAGTCATATAGATGTAAATTCAAACATTTTCAGTTACAGCCAACCTGAATATGATGGCTACCAAAAATGATCCCCTGCAGAGTTATACAAAAAAATGATATTAAACCTGTCTAAGTCACCTTTCTACAATGGCCAATGACATTTTCTTCCCTGGGTGTGCACTATACACTGGTACGACTGGTTGATAAATTAATCAATATTTTGTGTAAATAATATTTAAGGTTAGTTTTGAAGCTATGAACAAATTAGAACGATATACAGATTGGTAGACAACCTTCAAAGATGGATAGATAAACAAATATGTTTGAGTGAGTATTTGTTTGATTTAGTGAGTAATTGATAACATAATAGAAAGATGGATATATAGATAGATAGAGAGTTAGACAGATTTATAGATAATATAGACATATTCATATCCTTCATTCATGAAATCCTGTTCAGTGATTGGTCTACATAGCGTCGTGTGACCAAACATAGTAATGCCCATGGAAAAAGTGTGCTATACCGTGACATCATTCATGGTATAGTAAGCAAATAATTACCGTTGGTGAAGGTGATGGGACAATCTATCACTTCCAAGGCGATCTGGATGTAGCTATCTTTCCGAAGCGAAGCTGAGGAAAGATAGCGTATACATTCAGATCGCCGAGGAAGTGATAGTTTGCCATTGCCTGAAACCAAAAGGTGATTATTTGCTTTATATTCCACATTGAATGGTAGATCTAAGCAGGCCTAGTCTAACGCAAGTCTTAATTACAGCTGTTACTACTTAGTACTAGGTTTGATCTACTTACCAACATCAATGTTATTCCAATTTCCAATGTGTATGTTGTTTCCAGCATTTGCAATAATCTTGGAACACTTTACTTTCACTCTCAAGCAAAAAAAGTTCCATTTCATCTCCGTTAGAACTCAAATCTTACGTCGAACAGAACAAGCAATTAAACAATAACAACGCAGCAAACCGTGTACTGTTATACTATGTACGATACGTATGCATACACAGTGCATGCATAGCGTATGAGCTTGAACAGTGTGCTACGTACGTGTACTGTATGCACAACGAATACAATTACATTTGTAATTCGCGCGCATAGAGAACCCCGCCACATCATTTGGGTACGGAATTTGACTAGCCACACACGAGCTCCACAGTCAAGTCAATGCAACTGCAGTGAAAGTGCGTTGCACTCACTAGATAGTACTTTTTATCTAGTGAGTGCAACACACTTTCACCAAAGATATCTACAGAGTGTAACGAAGTTTTCTTCTCCCATCAATGATGGGCGAAACTATGCTTCATCACGTGATTAACTTTTGACCAATCGTAGAGCAAGATTCTTAGTATGTGGAATATAATGCACTATACCATGAATGATGTCACGGTATAGCACATTTTCTCCATGAGCATAGAGATGCGTGTAATAAAACCGTTCTGCGAGCGGAGGTCTTGCTTTAGCTTGCGAAAGATGCTCGACGAGATTTCCCAAAGAGTATTTTAAAAAGAAATACAGGATATTTTCACCCTTGAATATCAAAGTTCCAAAGAATATTCCAGAGATGCATTTCATGTATAACATGGCGGTATTCGAATAAAACAATTCAAAAAATGGTGCACATTTTGCATCGTTGTCCTTCCGAGGTTGTGACAGTAATTCGACATTCAACAATTAAATTGCAGCGCTAGCGGTGCACTGTGCATGCACTAGTGTTACGCCGGTGCATATTCAGTGTGTGTATACGTGTACGGCCGTGTGTGTGCATTGAAGGCATTCTGTGACTTCGACCGGTCTGAATCATCGACTTAAAATGACATTTATGGTAAGTAAAAACAATTTTTAGTATTGGAAGGATATAACAGGCTCTCAGTGCATGGTATATTTGTTTAGTTTACATACATACATAATATACTTTGTTCATGCCAGGAGTGCCCCTTCCAAGGAAACAGACGAAGACCTCGAGCCGCTCTTGAGAAAAATAGCCGAATCAATCGAGACTGATGATCAGATGGCGAGACTTGGGGAGATCCTGGGCTTCAACGAAGCCCACATGAAACGCTACGTGGAGACCAACCGGCTGACTGGCCGGGTCACGGCGAGAGGGACGGTCAATATGATGCTCGACTGGCGTCAAACAGAGCCCCGCGGGAACCAGAGGCCGGCGCTGCGAGAAGCGCTGACTAAAGCGCGGCTGCTGGACATCAGGGACCGCTTCTTGCGCGCAGCGGACGTGTAGAAATGCTAACGGTGCGTCGCGAGAACTATTAGTCGAGCTGTGCGGGGAACACTGACGAAAACGCAGCACCTTGAAAATATGAGCCGGCGCTCGAAGGCGTACTAAGATGTGAGCTTTGGAGGGGGGGGGGGGGGGGGGGGGGGGTGTGGTGCCACCAATATAATAATAGTAATATTCGGGCAAAGGACACTCATGTTTAAACCCAGCGACCTTTCATCGGAGCAAAAATAATCATCCCATTTCAGACAGCATCATTTGGGGGAAGAATTCAGATTTGCAGACCAGTATAATAATGAAGATCCTTTAAAACTGTGATTGGGCGATGGTTGCGTTTTTGGATGTTTAAAGGGAAATTCCCTCTCTTGCAAGCCAAATTTCAAAAGTTGCGAGGTTATTGTCTTATATTAAAGAAAATGTCATTTAATAGCATGCCTGAACAAATTAGGGCTTGGAATCTCTTTTTCATGGAGTTATAGACCTAAAACTAATAAACCGTCGTCCAATTTTAATTGTGAATTATACGTATATTCACCCAGTGAGGAAGTTCGTAAGCGGATTCCACGAAGTACCACAACGCTATGCGTGACCCCTACGTGACCCGCGCTAGCTGCGTGACCCGCACACAAATAAGAATAGCATGACCACACACTAGGCAAAATAACCAAACCTCGCTTAAAGGGATAGTTGAGTTCTGGTAAGGAGAGAACAATTTTGGTGAAACTGAATTTTAGTAACCAAAACCTGCATCATTACATTACAAACTAATAGTTATAACTAGAAAGGAACACAAAATTACAAATGACGTAGTAAAGATCATGTTATCATTCAAAAAGAGCCGTTAAAACGTAAGAGGGCGCTCTCTAAACACTCATCGGTTTCAACCATTTTGAATAAAATATTGTGCATGTGATGCTTTGTTGAAATAGTTAATAGATAGAGAAATAACCAACAACTATTTAAATACATATTTTGTAACTTTTTGAAAAGAGGAAGCATTTAAAAAAAATTTTAACGGCTGGTTCAAAATTCTCTAATAAACCTGGGGCTCCAGGTTTATTACAAATTGTTATATTTATGGATATTTCAGCCGTCTCTGAACCGATTTTGATCAAACAAAGATGATTTTATTATTTAAATATTATGCTCTTTCAAATTTTACACTCAGTTTTTCATTACCTCACAAAAAAAATAAGTAGTCTAGCGCCCCCTCTACCAAAACTCAACTATTCCTTTAAACTGACTACATGTAATTACATATTCTTCATTTTTGAGATATTTTCCGTGACATACCTTTACAAATGACGGCTTCACAATACCTTTACAAGAATAAGGACAATGTAGTTGTAATATTATGCTAAATCAGCTAAACTCTTTTATTGACCGATAGGCTGATGGAGGGACGCATTCGTTTTTCATTCGTAGAATCCAAATGATAGGGCTGTTCGAGCTGATTTTTTGTGTGTGTGTGTTACATTCATCCCCATCCGTCAACTGGAAACTGTTCAGACGTTTTGTAAAAGAGGGACTGTCCCTTTAAGGACCAGCATTTCACTGTATCAAACAACATGCGTTTAAAGCCCAATACCAGTTTTGGGAAAGTAGCCGTAAACATCTATATTAATCAATATTGTTGAATAATTATTTAAATAGTGCTTGTGTGGTGAAATCCGAACCTAAGCATCGTTAAATACAGAAATATCGGAAGAAATCTAATACCCACCCGTGAAATTTAAAAATCCACCGCCCGTTTGCACCTGTCCGCGCCGCTAGCGCTGGGCTGGAGATATCGACAAGCTGGGGACAAGCCCGTTAGCGAAGACGTCGTCATGGTCGTGTAACGCACGAGGTTATTTGCACGTAGCGTATGCGCGATTCCGCGTTGGCGATATCAAATGGTACAGTGGATCAATTTATAATTTTGCAAATAAATCAATTAGTAGGCGGTTTCTTGGCCAAATATGTATAATTCCATATTAGTAACATTATATTCTTTCACATGGTTGGTAATAAGAGTGTACATTTCATTTTTAGGGGATGGGGCGTTTCCCACTACTGTCATTCACCTTTAAAAACGAATTACATTATTCGTGCTCTAGCTTTGTTGACATTAGTTGTTGATATTTGACATAACAATGGTGCTGAAAATGTATTTTTTGTTCTCCTTTTCTCCAAAACACTGTAGTTCAGAGTTATTAAACTTGAATATATAGTACTTTGCTGGGATGAAAATAATTTGATCACTCCGCAAAGAATGGTAAAGACTGATTTACGCAATACTTAAGGCTATTGCACCATTAATCTAGATGTGTTGTTCTATTCTAATGCGCATATAGCTGAGCATAACCATACATATACCGAAAAATCGCTCTTTTATATTCCGCTATATAGCTGGACGGTCGGATCACGGCCATATAATGGGGTAGAGTGAAAAATCAGAATGATGTAAGAGATGGAAATTCCTGTCTAAATCATACGTAACCATGTTTATCACAGCATTTCCCTGATGTGTCTGTATTTTCTGTCTTCCATGTAACTGTCCTCTCTGGTTGCTTGTGATCTCGTGATCTATTTCATTTGTTTATATGTTATTTCTTGTCAGATGAAATTATTGTTTCTGTTGTTATAATATCAAATATGGATTTCCTGTAATACTGGCGAAGAAATTAGGGGGCTCATGTTTTCACCCACCACCCCCCCCCCCCCCCGGGGGGGGGGGGCTTTTGTGTGGCTTGCTAGTTAGCTTTGATGAAGGGGCTCTGATTAGCTGAATGATCTAAAAGCTTCTGGTGGCTCCGCCCCGTGGACCCCGGTCCGTCAGAGCCCGGTGTGACAGGAATAATTGTCAGACTGTATAACATTTCAAATGATTGAATTACCACGCAAAAATGTGTATGTTGGATTAGTGACGTCTAACGCGTCAGTGTGACGACATGAGTAAATTACTGTTTGTTTGATTGTCCGTAAGGCGTATGCATGTGTGAATGTCTGTTTGCTTGTGTTTGTGTGGGTATGTATGTCTGCGTCTGTATGAAGGCTCGAAAACGGACAAAAATAGGATTTTAAAACTGTCCGAATGACGTCACTGCCAATTATTCCTAACTGGACACTTATCACTGTCACATCGGCATGACCATGCCGCACAAAGCGGATCGCACTTACAAGTACATACCCTTCCCGGCTATAAATACGCCACTGTCTTTTGTTATTTACTTAAAGGGGAGGTCCACCTTGCGTAGAAATAATCGTCAGGGGGTAAATTTGAGCAAGATCGGCCAAGAAATGAAAACGTTATTACCATTATTGTTTACTGCATGAAGGAGTTAGCTTGCCTTTAATGTTCCAGACCTGTCATTTGTGACAACATTTACGAGTACAGTCATTTGGCTGATATGTGTTGTATATTAGTCATCCCATCTAAGGATAAAACACTTTTATTCTTTGTTTGCTTTCAATGTAGTACGTGGATTGATCGATTGTTTAATAAATTGTTAGCACATTATATTTGTACGTTTATGTAAAATTAATTGTTATTTTGGTTTTCTGCAGAAAACATAAATTGAGTTTTCTCGTAAGTTATGTAACAAGTGACGGCAATTTTGAAAACTGCTTAGTATAGGTTTTCCCGCTCAATTTTGCACTTTTTTCAATCGAATTCATTTAGGGTCATTCGAATTCGCGCGTTGCCGCGTAATCGTTGGTATCGGTCTTCCAAATTCCGAATAAGTGCATGCGAATTCATGCATACACACACGCTTTCGTGAATAGACACAGAAGTTCATTTATGGGCATTCGATTTCGCGAATGTGCAGCCAACTGTCAACGGCCTTTCGCGAATTCGAATGACCATTGATGAAAAGGTATGCACTTTGTGCAAATTCACTTGCTCCTACGTGATTTTGAACGACTATTTACGAATTCGAATGCTGCTTTGGTACGGCGATCGCAAATCGCGCGAATTCGTTTGCTCCTATTATCAATTCGATTGACACAATCGCGAAATTGAGCGGGAAAACCTATAAATAGAATTTCAAACGGTCATAACATTGTTATTTTTGACTGACCTTTTTGGGGGGATGATTATTGTCACTAATGTTTCCTCACATTTATTTAATCTCTTGATTACCATGATATTACCATGGTTACAATGTTCATTATGTACATATTAGTGTTCGCGATACAGTACGTTCGTCATGTTTGGATATTGTGCATTTACTGACAGTGTGACAAGTGAATGATCTATATTATGTCAAAATTGTTCATTTTGCACAGCAAATTGATTAGTTAACAATGATTATATGCTTATATTCTGAATCAACTGGTATGCGAATCATTCCGAAAAACAATATATTTCTTTTCTAAATAGTACGAGTAAAGGAATTTAGTAACAGTGTTGACATGTGCAAAATAGTAACATTTATATTAATTTTGTGTGAGCTGATAAGAAGTATGTCCAATAAGTAATGTGTAAAAAGTCCAGGTTAAATTGATGTTATATGGCTGAGTAATAGCGAAAATGCAAAGTGATATTATCTAACTGATTGCACTGACTTTGTACACGGTTACGACTATCTAGTGGATGGTTTAACATCTGAACACTTCAATCGTAAATATCTTTTTAACGAAAGGGAAATTCGAAAAAAGCAAAACCTGCTCCATGCTTCTAATTGGTAATATGTATACAACAGAGAATTAAACTACCACTAGAGTTCTAATTAAGTTTTGTGGATTTAGACACTGTTACTACTAGATCCCTTTAAATGCAGGTGCGCGAACTTTGATGCTTCCATCATACAATCAGTACTGCCACGGCTGCATGTTTGTGCCAAAAAAAAGAAGGTAATTTCGTTCAAATAAATCTTATCAAAAGGATTGTTGAGTTCTGGTACAGCGAGTACGGTCAAGCTGGATTTTAGTAAACAAAAGCTGCACTATTACATTACAAACCAGGGGCGTAGACAACGGGGGGATAAGGGGGATGCATCCCCCCACCTCACAAGGTGGGGGGGGGGGGGGGGGATGACATGTACAATCATCCCCCCAGGTTTTAGGGAAGGATATATATATTTTTTGTGTGTATCTGTATACGAGTGGGAAAGAAAACATTAGTTGTATGAGCTAAGACTTGTTAATTCTAACGTTCAAAAAGTAATTTATACATCCACTTTTCAATTTTCGCTGCGCGCTTCGCGCACGAACATATTATCTTAGTTTGTTGAGTAACTTGCGTATGGTCTGGGGTGAGTATTTTTTTTGGTATACCGGGCCACGTAGTTCCAGTGCAGGCGCGCCGGAAGCAGTTTTGGATTGGGGGGGGGGGGGGGGAGCAAAACCCCAAGGGGGCTCACAATTTGTGTGTGTAGGGGCTCATGCCCAACCACACTCTGGATTGCCAACTTTGAGCCAGATGTGAGAGTGAGACATTGCGAGGGATCGAAGCGACTGGGCGGGGGGAGGGTGTTTTTTGCATTTTTGGACTTGAAATTGTGCATTCTGGTGCATACCTAGATAGGAAAATCGGCTGTATTTGGGAAAGTGTGATATGATTTGATCGACCAGGAAGTTTTAATATATTTTTCACGTAGAAAACAAATAAATGACACACTAATAAGTATGTACCCCAAAACACACACACAACAACATAATCCATAATTCTGCAACATTATGTATGATCCAACAACACACAGCCAATAATGAGTCCCGAATGAGCGAAGCGCCTGAGGGCTGGGGCAGGGAGGGAGGGGGAGTGTTTGGGAGGGGGTATCCCCCTCCCACGGTAAGAAAGATTTTGCATTTATGGACTTGAAATTGTGGAATCTGGTGCATACCTAGATAGGAAATTCGGGCTTAACCCTAATAAGGCCGGGGGGGGGGGCATAATGGCCCCTCCTCTCCGCATTTTTTGTTATTGCTCCAAAACGCTGTAAGATGACGCGCCGCTGCTTGGTGACGTTTTTCTTTTGGGTCTTGCGCATATTTTAAAACAAAAAACTTGAAAATCGGACCTACCGTTACGAAGTCACGTGACCTTTTGTCTATGCATGTCAGCCCGAAAATCGCTCAATTTCGTGATTTGTGTACAACACATATGGAAATATCAGTTTTTGTAAAAGGAAGTATATCATTGGTTATTTGGTCTTGTTTACATTTTATATGTTTGTTTTGGGGTTCAAAATAGATGAATTATAGTTAGAAATAAAATAAACAACAAAAACAATAAAATACATAAGTTCAAAAAAACAAAGAAATACATAAGAAATTATAAAAACAATAGAAAACATAAGGAAGAACCTGGCTCTTCCAAACATTTTGTCGCATTATTATTCTAAATGCTCTAAAGAATATATGTAGTGAAAACCAATGTTTAATTATGAAGAATATATGATTTATGGGCAAAAATATGAATTTTATGACCTTATTTGCATAAATTACCATAAATATGCAAATTAATGAATACAAAAAAAATTAAAATTACTATAATTGTATTCTATACACTTCACTTATCATGCGTGCAAATTTTCACGGCGATCGGCAGCTCCGCGGCCGAGATCTTAGGGTGGGGGGGGGGGGGGGGCATAATGGCCCCACGGCCTGCTGAAGACCTCAAATAGCCCGGCCTTATTAGGGTTAAGATTAACTGTATCTGGGAAAGGGTTATGATTTGATATATTTTTTCACGAAGTAAACAAATAATTGACGCACTAATAAATATGCACCCAAACTCACACATAAATATTGTATTTAGTGTCATACACAGTTCCAACATAAACCATATGGCGCATGTATGATCCAACAACATGGCCTACAGCCAATAATGAATCCCGAGGGAGCGAAGCGACCGAGGGCTTGGGCAGAGCCAGAGGGGGAGGGTTTGGGAGGGGGTATCCCCCTCCCACGGGGAAGATTTTGCATTTATATACTTGAAATGGTGCAATTTGGTGCACTGCATGCCATACCTGTGAAGCAAATTTAGAATCCGTGTTAAAAAAAAAAAAAATGTCTATGTTCTCATCAGATGTTTACAACAAACTGAGATAATCTGTTCGCGCGCGAAGCGCGCAGCAAAAATTGAAAATGGATGTATAAACTAGTTTTTAAACGTTAGCTCATACATTTGATTGTGTCTTTCCAACTTTTTTTTTATTTTGAGGGGGGGGGGGGCTTTTTTGGGGGGGCAAAATTGCGTTTTGCCCCCCAACTTTTTGGATTGGGGGGGGGGGGGGGCGGCCGCCCCCCTGCCCCCCCACTTCCGGCGCCTATGTTCCAGTGTAGACTGGCATTGCTCTGGCTGCTTGTGTGACGTGCACCAAATTGCACGCAAAATCTTCTACGTGGGAGAGGGATACCCCCTCCCAAACCCTCCCTATTTGGCTCTGCCCCAGCCCTCGGTAGCTTCGCCCCTCGGGACTCATTATTGGCAAATATGTTGTTGGATCATACATAATGTGGCATATGGTGATGTTGGAACAGTGTATGATGCTCAATATAAGTACAATATTTGTGTGTGTGTTGGGGTGCGTATTTATTAGTGTGTCAATTATTTGTTTTCTTCGTGAAAATATATTTAAAATTTCTGGTCGATCAAATCATAACACGCTTTCCCAGATACAGTCAATGTTAAGCCCGAATTTTCTATCTAATAGGTAAGCACCAGATTGCACAATTTCAAGTCCAAAAATGCAAAAGCTCCCTACCGTGGGAGGGGGGACACCCCCCTCCCACACACTCCCCCCGCTCAGTCACTTCGCTCCTTCGGGCTTGGTCGCTTCGCTCCTTGCAATGTCTCACTCTCACATCGGGCTCAAAGTTGGCAGCACTGTAACATCGTGAGCCCCCATAGGTTGTGCCCCCCCCCCCCCCCCATCCAAAACTGCTTCCGCCAGCCTGGTCACGACCATCTTAACATCTAACCCCCCCCCCCCCCCCCCCTCCAACTGAGAGGACTTTGAAGCAATTTCCTTGGTCTTGACATTTTTGGGCAGGCGGTCTCGGGCGCGAACAAATTTGGCGACGGACCCCCCCCCCCCCCCCCCCCCCCCCAATGAGAGGACTTTCAGCCAATTGTCTTGGTGTCGAAATATTTCGGCAGGTGCTCTAGGCCACGAACAAATTGGTCTTGGTCCGGTGAACGGCAAATCACCCCCCCCCCCCCCCAGGTGTAAGAACCTGTCTACGCCACTGTTACAAACTAATAGTTATAACTCCACTATGCTCGAAATAAATTAACACATTAGAAACGACTAAGTAAAAAGCCTGTTATCATTCAAAATAAGCCGGTAAAATACAATAGTGCGCTCTCTAAAAACTCGTCGGCTTTAAAGGGGTAGTACAGTTTTGGTAAGGCTGAACTTTAGTAACCAAACCTGGACAGTAACATTATAAACTAATAGTTATAACTCTACCATGCTCGAAAGGTATACAAAATTACAAACGACTAAGTAAAAAGCCTGTTATCATTCAAAAGAGCCATTAAAACACAAGAGGGTGCTTTCTAAAAAGGCATTGGTTTCAACCATTTTTCATACAAAATTATGCATGTGATGTTTTATTGAAATAATGATTAAATAGAGAGATCATCAATAACTATTTAAAAACGCTTTTGAAATTTTTTGAAAAAGTGCAAGCATTTTTTAAATTTTTTGAAAAAATTATCTAATTATTTGGGCCCCAAATAATTATAAGATCAGATATATTTATTGATATTTCAGCCGTTTCTGGGTCTATTTTGACCAAATAAAGTTTATTCTGCCATTAAAATTGCACATTCTCTCAAATTCGACACTCAGTTTTTCATTACCTCACACAAAAATTGTGATGTGCAGCGCCCTCTCTACCAAAACTAAACTACCCCTTTAACCATTTTTAATGGAAAATTGTGCATGTAATGTTTTGATGAAATAATTATAAAAATAGAGATATCATCAACAATTTAAAACAAAAATTTATTGTACATTTTCTAAAGTGTAACCATTTGTTTTGTTTTCAACGACTGGTCCAACATTATTGAATTATTGCGGGACTCCACAATAATTACAAATGGTAATACATATTTATGGATTATTTGATCAAATAAAGTTTATCATGTCATTAAAATTGTATGCTCTTTCAAATTTGACACTCAGTTTTGCATTACCCCACAAAAAAAATCGTGCAGCGCCCTCTATGCCAAAAAAACATTATATGTGCGTTCATTATACTGTGTGTTGAATACAACTATTGACACTTTTGATTGTAAATAATTTAAAAAGTATCAATGAATTATATCCATATTGAAGCAGAAGATAGCTAAAATGTGTACTTTTTATTTGGGTGTGGTCATGTTACATAACTTGCTCTCAACTTGTATTCCTCCAATCCACCTGGATTTGAAGTTTAAAAGTATGCGTGTCCGTTTTTTATATCAAATAATATTACTTTCCTTTATCTATACCTTGGGTGGTGGAATCATCAGATGGAACATTTTGAGCATTGCATTGTTGTGGTGGTGTTGGTAGAGATGATGATGGTCGTAGCGGTGGTGATTTGTGGTGAATGATGATGATGATGATGATGTTGATGATGATCATAGGCGTACCTGAGGGCGGGGGGGGGGGGGGGTTCGAGATGGTGACAGTGGTGGTGGTTGTATTAGTAGTGATGATGGTGTGGTGATGGTATTGGCTTTGGTAGTGATGGTTATCGTTGTGGTTGTGGTTGTGATGGGTGTTGTGGCGTTGGTCGTATTGGTCGTCATGATTATGGCTGTGTTAAGTGGTTAGGAGGTTATAATAATCCTACATGCAGTACATGCAGTAGGACAATGAAGAGACGAGGCGAGCAATTATTATATTCCCGTAGACATCCTATATTTTGTTTAAAACACTCAAAATAAATTTAGAAAACATGAATCGACCCCCCCCCCCCCCCCCCTCCCGCCACCCGGCAGCCAAATTCTCAACCGTACAAACAAACCTGCTGCAGCAATTAATAAGTATACAATCCGTTTTCCACTGCATTGAGTAATTTATTATCAAAAATCTCTGCGCGCGTCACGTGGATTCCGAGGGAATTCCCCTTACGTCAGCATTTGGGGAATTCCTTTACGTATACCACTTCCATGACTACATTGGCTATACACGACTCACTAAGTACACTTTGCCTGCTTATGTATACTAGGGCAGTACGATAAAACACACCCAGTTCGCATACATCGGTATAACAATAACAATGCAACTATGAATATGCGGTTATTAAACTAATACTTGATAGAATTCTGATTCGCGATGGACTACGTGTGCAGTGTGGCGAGTTTAAGCATTGTTTGTTGTCTGATATTTGTGCATGAAGCATGATAGACATGAATCGCCCAACACGGACAATTTAATACGATTATAATAATTGGAGTTGTTGGATATGGACATCTAATTGAAATAAACGTTCAGACTGTAGCAACAGAAGGACATAATCCTGAACATCGCGAAGTATATCTCTGCGTAAATTGCTCGACGAGAATATGGACTGAAAAGCGACATGGCGGATAAAGCTGCGACATGTTGCGGAAAGCAATGCCGGACAATTTGCAAAATAGTAGTTTTCACGTTGATACTCATCCAGCTGCTGGCTTTACTCCTGTGGTTGGTAAGTCGTATGATTGCTTCTTTTTGTCGGTGGATGAACATCCTCTGATCCACTGGCCTCATTTTCCACTTTCTGACAATAACGCTTATTTCACGACCCGATCCTAATTGCACGTTACGTTTGTACTTTACCGGTTATCTTGTCCTTTTTTTATGCCTCCGCCAACGAAGTGGCCGGAGGCATTATGTTTTCGGGTTGTCCGTCCGTCCGTCCGTCCCGTTTTCGTTCTCGCGATATCTGAAGAACCAGTTGACGGATCAATTTCAAACTTGGTATGAGTGTACATATTGGGATGACAATGATCTGATTAGATTTTAGGGGTCATGAGGTCAAAGGTCAAGGTCACAGGACTCAATATATATGCAAAAATGCCTCGTTCTCGCGATATCTCAAGAACTGGTTGACGAATCAAATTCAAACTTGGTATTAGTGTAGATATTGGGGTGGCAATGATCTGATTAGATTTTGGGGTTCATGAGGTCAAAAGGCAAGGTCACAGGACTCAATGTACGTGCAAAAATGCCTCGTTCTTGCGATATCTCAAGAACTGGTTGACGGATCAATTTCAAACTTGGTATGAGCGTACATATCGGGGTGCCACTGATCTGATTAAATTTGGGGGTCATGAGGTCAAAGATCAAGGTCACAGGACTCAATATGTATGCGAAAATGGCTTGTAATGGCAACATTTCAAGAACTGAATGTCAGATTTCAATCAAACTCGGTACCTGAATGTATCATAAAGAGTCAACGTAGCCATACAATGTTGGGGTCATGAGGTTGAGGTCAAGGTCACGGGACTCATTATACATGCAAAAAAGCTTGTAATGCCAACATCTCAAGAACTAAATGTCAGATTTCAATCAAACTTGGTACCTGAATGTTTTTTAGGGAGCCATCAAAGATTGGCGTCATATGGTCAAGGTCACAGGACTCAAAATATATGAAAAATATTTTTAAAAATTAAATCAGTGGATGTTAATTTGGGCTTGATATTAAAATCGCGTGATAGCGGAGGCATAATTTTCGATTGCGCGCAATCGAAGATCCATCTAGTTAAATTAATATTTGTGTTATTTCGTGAAATGTTATCAAATTTTTTGTCTCGATGCCATCGCATACCATGTCTACCAAAAGGAACACAGTGCGCCATAGTGTGGTCCACAGTGTGAACACACTTTGTGGACCATGTTTGTCGACACAAATTTGAACTGTGGAAACACTGTGTGGATACACTGTGGAAACACTGTGTGGATACACTGTGGAAACACTGTGTGGATACACTGTGGAAACACTGTGTGGATACACTGTGGAAACACTGTGTGGATACACTGTGGAAACACTGTGTGGATACACTGTGGAAACACTGTGTGGATACACTGTGGAACACACTGTGAATACTACTTGCACACTGCGGTATATCCTGTCTTCATGGTGTGCAAAGTCGTGAGATCGCAATGTGTTCACAGTTTGTTTTTCATAATAGTGTGATGAGTATATATGGACACTGTTAAAACGTTCACATTGAATATGATATTCAAGAGTGTGTTCAGACTATGAAACACAGTGTGAAACACAGTGACACTAGGCCTATATAGCCAGAGGTGGCGATGAGTGCGGAAGCCCCCCCCCCCCCCCCCCCAAAAAAAAAAAAAAAAAAAAAAATCAGAAAGGTCCACTTTTGACTGGGTCTCGGCCATCTCAACCAGTGGTCTCGGGCAACGATCGGTCTTGGCGCTCCCCCCCCCCCCCCCCCCCCCCATCCCCCTACCACTTGAACAATCCTGGCCACGGATTTTATATTCATTTATGACACATTACACATCATACAGATGATACGGCCCTTGTTCATAAAACAAAATCCCATTTGCTTGTAAGCTCACCCCTATAAGAAAGTACCTAAACGATTATGTTGCAGAACACGTCGTAGCCCCATTTTATACACTACATGTAGTTTTTAATTGGAACAAAGCGAGTGTGGTTTTATGAATAGTTCCTGGTCTTCACCATCGATACTGTTCTAGGACTACTACCCCCTGGACAACCACCCCCCCCCCCCCGGACGATTACCCCCCAGACAACTTCCCCCCCTAGGACAATTACCCCCCGGGCAACTACCACCCGGACAATTACCCCCCTAGGACAATTACCCCCCAAGACAATTACCCCCTAAGACAATTACCCCCAAGAAAATTACCTCCCAAGAAAACTACCCCCGGACGATTCGAATGGGGTATCTTGGACTCAATGCACATTTACATAAAATTGGTCTTAAATTATCTGGCGATTGTCAGTTTTGTAATGAAATTGAAACTTTTGAACACTTTCTTGGGGGGGGGGGGGGGGGGGTCCGTCGCTGATTTAGACCACTGATTTAGTTTTGTAAGCAGGGAGTTGGGGTCGTCAAAAATTTTTAAATTTTTGTTTTTGTTTAAGCCCTCGTAGTATAAGTATTACGGCATCATTATATATATATATATATATAATCGAAAGAAGGACTGCTGGTGAGGCGTAGCTAGCTTGTACTTCACTTTATATATATACATATATATATATTATAGCGTATATACCAGTTTGAAGAATTCGTCCAAGTGGGAGGCCGCGGGCAAAGCGCCTTATGCAAATTGTCAGTCCCGCGCGCGAGGATCGACTGCCTAGCGCATGGTAAATCGTCCACCTGTCCAGGGACCTCTCCAGGATCCTGCAGCTGCCTCCCGCTTTTATTTTGACCGTTTGACGCCTTTATGCATGCTATATAGGCGCATATAGCTGCACCGCGTATAGTCCAACGCGGTACTTGAACAATGGGCGTCAACAGCCGGGGGACGGGGAGGGGGGACATGCCTCCCCCCATACATTTGAAAGTGGACGTGATTGTCCCTCCTACTTTTAAATATGCATACATTATGTATGTTTGATTCCATAGTTTGAACTACGTATCATATAATATTTCTGTCTAGGGTATGCACCAAATCGCTCCACTCCCTCGCAGTTGTGCACCCCCCCCCCCCCCCCCCATCCGTTGACCCTCGCTACGCCACTGGTCTTAATAGTTGATGTCTAGGGGTAATAGTCCGGGGGTAATTATCCGGGGGTAGTTGTTTTGGGGGTAGTTGTCTTGGGAGGTAGTTGTCTTGGGGGTAATATTCCGGGGGTAAAATTTAAAAGACTCACGGAGTCAGTGCGTTGTGCGCTCGTTGGCTGTAGAGGGCACGCGCGTCACATGTACTGGGGGTGAATCCGCAGCCCGAACGCAGCGAAAGTTCCTCGTGCACTAAAAGTGCTACGGAGTGTCTGCGTGCTCCCAAATCCGTACTGAGGCGGTACTCACCACGTACGGATACCCAAATTATGCCCACGTTTTTGCAAGTAGACAGCACGCACTTGCAAGTACGGCGGGTTGTGACCAGGGCTTTAGTAATGATGATGATAATAATAACTGTTATTTATATAGCGCTATTCCCGTATAGGGATCATAGCGCTTTACACGATTATTATTACCCCGTCAATGGATACACACTGCAAACATTCCTGCACATTAAGTGCACATTTTCCACTCCCTAGGGAGTATTCCACCCAGTCGCTTGTTAGGCGCACACAGAGCTAAGGAAACACGTTCCCGTCCTTCCGGGTCCACATTTATACACCTGGGTAGAGAGCAGCTGCAATTGTGGATAAATGATCTTGCTGAAGGACAAACGCAGTGTGCGGGGTTCGAACTCGGGATCCCACGCATCGGAGAGCGCGCGCTCTACCAATCCTGCCACACCACATCCACACCACATGATGGTGGTGATGTTATTGGTTTTGGTAGTGATGGTGCTCGTTGTGGTTGTGGTGGGTGTTGTGTTACGTCAGCATTTGGGGAATTCCCTTACGTATACCACTTCCATGGCTACAGACTCCGATCCGCAACACGACTCACTAAATACACTTTGCCTGGCAGTACGATAAAACACACCCAGTTCGCATACACCGGTTTAACAACAATGCAACTATGAATATGCGGTTATTAAACTAATATTTAATTCAAACATATAGGGAAACTGACCAGAAATATATTGTGATTAAAAGAAGGCAAAGAAAATGGGATTCCAACGGGATTCGAACCCGAGACCTCCAGATTGCTAGACTGGTGCTCTACCGACTGAGCTATAGAAAACCCTAGACGGTGCTCGTCCCAGAAACCCCTTAATTCTCTTTGCCAGAATGGTCAGAAGCTATTATAAACCAGACATAAACCCGAAGGATACAAATCAACTTGGGGATATATGCGAGGGATCACCGAAGCGATACAGCTTTTTGTAATAATTAATTCAAACATATAGGGAAACTGACCAGAAATATATTGTGATTAAAAGAAGGCAAAGAAAATGGGATTCCAACGGGATTCGAACCCGAGACCTCCAGATTGCTAGACTGGTGCTCTACCGACTGAGCTATAGAAAACCCTAGACGGTGCTCGTCCCAGAAACCCCTTAATTCTCTTTGCCAGAATGGTCAGAAGCTATTATAAACCAGACATAAACCCGAAGGATACAAATCAACTTGGGGATATATGCGAGGGATCACCGAAGCGATACAGCTTTTTGTAATAATTAATTCAAACATATAGGGAAACTGACCAGAAATATATTGTGATTAAAAGAAGGCAAAGAAAATGGGATTCCAACGGGATTCGAACCCAACTTGGGGATATATGCGAGGGATCACCGAATCGATACAGCTTTTTGTAATAATTAATTCAAACATATAGGGAAACTGACCAGATTTTTCTAATTTTGTCAATGTCGGGTTCAAAATATGCTTGCCCGATTGGACCACAAAAATATGACTTTCATACATTTTTGCTGGCCCGAAGTGCAATTTCACTGGCTCCGGGCCAGCGGGCCAGTGCGAGTGTCGAGCCCATATATTGAAACTATTACAGCCAATTGTAATTTCTCTCTTTTTTGTGTATACATGTACTTGAAGGTTGAAGGGCAAACACTCACACCTGGGGCAACAACACTTAATGCTACAGGTGTCAACACCACAACCATTCAAACAACTCCTATGGCAACAATGGTTCCCACCACCTTCGAGCTCACAACTACAACTGATTCAAGTACAACAAACAGTACAACAAACGACCCCCCATTGGCGTTGATAATCGGAGGCGCGGTGGGAGGCGTGGTCTTCCTCGTCATTGTCGTCATCCTTATCGTGATTTGCTGCAAAAAGTGTCGCAACAGAGGGCCGCCAGCTCCAGTGGTAAGTTATTGAAACATTTGAAGGAATAATTCAAAGCTAGAAATTAATTGTTTTCATCTTGTGGCCCAGTCAGGCAAGTAAATACAAGATTTTTCACATTTTGTGGCCCAAAACTGAATCTGATGGCCCCAAACAAAGACAAACATTATTAGTACCCCCGTCGTAAGAGCTTTAGTAATTGCTCAGTGGTTATAGCTCATGTATCAGGAGGTCCAAGGTTCAATCAAATCTGGTGGCCCCAAACAAATAAAAAAAGAAGTTATTAGTACCTCCGTCATAAGAGCTTATCAGCTCAGTGATTATAGCGCATGTATCAGGAGGTCCAAGGTTCAATTCCTCTGCAAAACCAACCCTCTCGCAAATATAATAATAGTCAAATTGTCTTTGCTGATTTTTTTTTGTGTGAGACCGTTGCTTCACAAAACTGCAGTAGGCAACAGAGGGGGTTGGGGGGATTTAATGTATATCTTGTACCTTGTTATTTGGCTTATTCTAACAAAAAAATGAAATGGTGTTGATTTGTCAAATTTTCCCCTTATTATATAGAGATATCCATATTTGAATGAAAAGCGTTCCAGGCATGCACTTTGATTACATAATGATAGTCATATTCAATTTGTTACTCTTTGCTAAACTTAGGTAAACAATGTTATTTTTCCAAGCTATCACACATCATTCAAAATAATCTAACAGTTCTGAAATATCACTTTCATTTTGGAAAAAAAACCTTATGAAGTGAATTGATCACTTTAACCAGTTCATTAACTGTTTGATTTTTAAAAATGGTGTATAGACTTTAAAACAAATATTTGTTTTAAACCGGGCATGAATGAGTTCTATGGGAACTGGGTGGGTTGTGTACAAAGTCTATGGGGATTGCACAAACTCGAAGGGAACGGGTTAAAGTACATTTCAGGGTAAACATTAGAATACATTTTCTCTGTGGAAGTAGTCTTTACTGCCTTTCTCTCCATTATGTACTCATAAAATATTGAAATTTAACGAGCCATTATTGACATAATATTAGATCTTCATGCATGCAAGAATGTGGCTTGAATGTGGCTTGAATGTGGCTTTGATCATAAACAAAAAATGCATTTGCCAAGCTGTGAATAGTACTTTGCAGTGGCGTAGCGCCCGAGGGGGGGGGGGCGTGGGGGGTATGTACTCTCAATAATTTAGCATAAAAATAATACACACAAAGGGGAAATATAATGTGCCCCCCAAACAAATAATGTGTACCTCCACACTATATCACTGGTATAAGCTCTATAAGCTCTAATAAGCTGTATCTCAACTTCCTCCTTCCGGGACTCATTTCACTTATATATACAGTATTCAACCTCATTTAGCAGCCTTTAACAGCAAATAGTAGTAAATCTTGAGTATTTTGCAACAACTCATTGTGATTCCACTCTATTTTTCATAATATAAGAACTTCAAATGTTAATTTCTTTTCTTTGCTGTTGAAATTGAATGTTCAAGCATAATTATTTGGGTGACTCTAGTCTTTAGCGCTTTTCAAAGTTGTTCTTATCTGCCAAATGTATTCTTTCTTCTTTAGCAAAATTTAATGCATTATGTAACACAATCCTAAACTATATTTGGCTTTTTGCTATTAAAGTCCTACAAATCTCTCTTTCTTTCTCTTGATTGCTGATCAACATTTATTCAAGAAGACTTTTAAAACCCATTGCCTACGGGAACCTGGTGGGCTATTTAAAAAGTCTATGGGGATTTCAGAATCTTTTAGGGAATGGGTGAAGCCCGGGAGGGGGGGGGGGGGGGGTCACTCTCATACAAAAGTGCTATACCAACCCGTGTCAATCAACCTCGGAAATGGACCCTAACATCGAAAACTTGTGCACCTACAAAATGTACCCTTTATATGTGTTTTTTCTAGTGAGTGCTGAAAACGTCGACGACGCTGTATAGCTGAAAACTTGTGAAACTGAAAAAGATACCCTTTTTCTGGCTTTTTTTTAATGAGTGCTGAAAACCACCCCCTTTTTTAAGGAAAACGTTGACGACGCTGTATACTGTAGCTGAAAATGATACCCTTTCGACGCTTTTTTTGGACGCTGGTGCGTAGCCCGTCATGTTGGGAGTCAAAACAACCATTTTGAATGAAAAATTAATTTCCAAACGGGAATGCTGCTAGGGTCAGAGGAAACAATAGAGAGGTTTCCATTCATGAAGATGATCATAGATATCCTGCATTGAAGTAACATTTGGGTAGCTCTTAACCCCTCGACTACAGGAACCGGCTGGGTTGTGTACAAAGTCTATGTAGATTTCAGACACTCGAAGGGAAGGTTTAGTGAGTAATCATGTTTAAATTAAAACAATTGGAAGACTTTCTTGTAAAGCAGACACATGATCATAATGGTGGTGGACCTGAATGGAACTGAGAAACCAAAACATATCTTCAAGAATATAAATGAAGTAATAAACAAATATTACCAAACAAACATATAACTAATAAATTATCCAGCATGCAAATTATCTTATTTGGTATTGTTTAATTGTTTGTTTGCTTATTATCCATGCAGTCAAAGGAAGGAGTAAGAAGCAGTTTCATCCCGGGACAAGATGAGGTATGATAATTTTATTTAAAATTGTATTTGTGTCTCTGAAAAATGACATAATCATTTTGACTATTGGGGTATTTTAACTTGTTGCTAATTATGGGGAACCTGCTGAGCTATGTACAACGATCTATGAAGATGTCAGAATCTCAAATGGAATTGATTAAAAGTGTGCTCTAGTTTGTATTCTTGTGTGCCAGAGGAGAGAAAGAGAGTACACTGAACCACAATTTGAATTCAATACAGGCTGGCTGCAGACAGAATGTAACTGCAATTCCTATGAAGACTATCTGGAGATTGTGATTCTGATTTCATTGGCCCCAATTCTAATCGGTGGCACAAAATAAGTCCAGTCTAAGAAGACAGAAATTACCAGTAACCAGTTAAAGGGTACCACCACCCAAAAATAATAATCTTTTTATTGAAAGGTAACATATTTAGTATTCCATTCCTTCAATAAGTTCACACAAATATGTTTTCAGAAAAAATATATAATTGGAAAACGCATCACCATTCTCAGTCATGCGGTCATGCGGTCTGAATGCGCAGACTATTATGCGAGCAGAGCCAGCGGCGCTCTATGCAGAGCGAACGAATCATCCAGCATTCTATTGACGTACGCGTGCATTGCATTGGCGCACTCGCAAATGCCTGGCCCGTGTGGAACCACGAGATAGCCGTGGTTCCGTAAGTGGTGGAAATTAATTGCTTTGTTTATGAATTACACAACCCTTTGCAAAATGTTGGGTATCTATTTGATATCACAAAACGGTACCAAAACATATAATAATGTGTTGTCCTTTGCCTGGTGGTCCCCTTTAAGCCGTTTCACACCTGTGAAATTTCACTAGCCCATTGATGGTTGTCACTTGCCACCGGAGATATTCTTATCGTTTCTTCTCATTATCCAATCGATCCCCTTTATTCTGCCTATAAGCATCAGGACAAAGGGTCGCTTGACATTCAAGTTAAACCGGTCACCAGTAAAAAATAATGTCCTGGATGATCTGGGATGCAAAATTACTGGTGACCGACCGTACTATGACTTGAATGTAAAGCGGCACATTGTCCTGATGCTTAAGCCGAACTATAGGGATTGATTGGATAATAAAAAGAAAAATTTGGAATAACTGGGAGGCAAATGACAACCATTAATGGGTCCACATGTGTGAAACGGTTTAACCGGTTACTGATAGTTGCTGTCTTTTTAGCCCAGACTAAAAATGTGCCGCTGATGAGAATTCTGTAAATTGTGATTAACTGTTGACTCTAGGTTGGTGGCAAACCATGAATAGCTCTATAGATACGTTCAAATACAATAATTTGCATTAGGAAAATAATAAAAGTCCTCAGTAGCCAAGCAATGAATGGTGCCTTATTTTATGAAGGGTCTGACAACGAAGAATAATATAGGCACAGTATTTCAGAAAGTAAGAACAAAATGGGTGTGTTTATGTGTGTCTCTTTTCATTTGCATTTGTTTCTTTTATCTATTTCAAAATAAAGAAAGTTGTGTTTGCAATGTTAGCATTGAAGTATCTTTTTCTCGTGAATAGAGTATGACAAATTATATTAATGAGCGCACCTAATGTAGTTGATAATCGTCTTATAGCGTTTTACAAGATGAGTTTAATTGTTTATTGAACTACATGCATTACTTTGTTATGCTATTGTTTGTCCTTTCTTCAAATGACTTTTATTAGTTTATTTCATTTCCAACAAAAATACATAGCATTGCACAAAACAAAACAAAGTTTACATTATGTAAAATTAAACAGATGTACAATGAAAACTAGAATCATATACAATAAATAATATATTTGGAAATGGAGGGATCCACTGAAAAACAATGCTTGTAGATTGTGGACCCCTCGACCCGATTTTATATGCCATTGATATTAATTGTTGTGTTTTTCTGCATTCCTCAAACTTCTTTATTCAAACAGATCAACCTCGAAACTGGGAATCATCCAGGTGGAATCAGAAACGTTGCAAACTATCCAGGACCCACTGGTATTGGTGATGCGAATGATGATGACGACGACGGCGACTATGCGGACGACTACCTGGAACCTGAAGTACATCCCTCACCAGCTGCGGGCAATGACAACGGCGATATCTACGAGAATACCCAGTTCCACCAACCACAGCATCTTCATGTCAAGTCGTCGGGGCGACTTCCGCCAGGTGCCCAAGTGAATCCCGCCTTCGAGCCAGAGGTCGACTGGAGACGACCGACAATCGACGAACGTCCGCAACACCCGATCCCCTTCAGCGGAGGGAGCGTTGCTTTTCCGCATCCGACTTCGTCCACTGGAAGGGATGCCACTGTGCCTGGTGCTCCGACCTCCTCGTCGACCAAATCCAAAGGCCTCCCCGAGCGATCTCCTCCATTTGTTCCGCCGAAGGGGGCGTCCATGCCCCTACAGCCCTCTGTTCCCACCGGTACCGATTTCAAAGCTGCTCTCGGGGGTCTACTTGCCCAGGCGCCTTCCCCCGTCAAGCCAAAGCCAGAACCGAAGAAGCCTAAGAAGGGAGGTCCCACTCCACCTCCAAGTAAGAATCACCTTTGATTGTTAACATGTTTAACCCTAACTGCCTATTAAGGCCATAGACCTCTACCCAAGTATTTTCAGAACCATGGGAATAAATGTAATTAATATTAAGAATTATTAACCAAATCAGGCATCTGAGCAGGGCAATTTTAAAACCATATTGCCCTCCAAGTTAAGTAGGCCAACAAAACTAGGGGTGAAAACAAATCATATTGCCCGCTCAGAAAAGTCAATGGGATTTTGTGTGTAATTTGCCGGTCAATATGATCACACAGTAAACCAATGGACAAAATCTTATTGACCGCTCAAAAAAGTCAATGGGATTTTGTGTATAATTTGCCGGTCAATAAATATATCCGAGTATGAATGCGCGCTAACAGCACGAGTGCGCAAAATCATACGCGCGTTTATTAATGATTTGCGCGTGTCTAATTATGACGAAACAATGTGTTACGCGCTAGCTAAGTAATGAGTCTTTACAAATTGGGTTGAAGTCAAGATGACTGTATGCATTTTAGTTAAAACTTGAAGATTAAACATCGTTCAACATGTTCAATAATTGTAAGAATTGTGTAATTTGTACCCTTCAAATTAATATATTGCATGTTCGCTCGAGATGTCTGATTAGTTAATAATTACAATATTGACTGGACTTTCGGGCTACACTACAAATATTGCCCTCACTAGATCCATATTGCCCTCGTCTTCGACTCGGGCAATATGAATCTAGTTCAGGCAATATTTGCCGTGTCTCCCTCAAGGCCAGTCAATATTCTTTAAATATCTTACCTCTTTCCAGTCCGTTTTTTTTTTTTTATAGTAAACTACATATTAATTCCTTGTTTATTTGATTTAAAAATGCTTATCTAGATAATGGGCTCAAAGTAAGAATTATTTTTTATCAGAAGCTTTTTTGATTTCAAGGGCTCTTGCCCCCCCCCCCCCCCCCAAAAAAAAAATAATAATAAATAAAATAATAAAAAAATAAAACAAATAAAACAAATACAAATTTAATTATGGTTTAATTCTAATTCGATACTATGCATTGGGCGGACACCTACCTGCCTCCCATCACACCCTCCCTGGGGAATTGGTCTTGTCTATGTCTGGTAACCCTTGTTCCTGTTATCGTGCGCAATTTTGGAACGTAATTATATGTCACTTTACGAATATAATATATTGTTTGGGGGGTGCAAACAAAAATTCTTCATGCTATACATGGTGGTGATGCGGATTTGTTTGAGCCCCCTCCCCCCCCCCCCCCCCCAAAAAAAAAAAAAATAAAAATAAATAAAATAAATAAATAAATACAAGATTTGGGCTCATTACGGCACAGTGTTTTCTAGCGTTGTCTTCAGTGTTCCATTGCGTTGCGAAAGGTCCATTTTTCAGTCTTGGAAGCCATCTAGAAACCAATTATAGCTCCCTTTAAATTATTATAAAAAACAAGAAATTATTTTCATCTTCAAATTGTGCTTCGCTTTAATATTATTGTGTTCGTAACAATGTTTGAACAATTATGAATAATCATTATCTCAAAATGTGGCTTCACATTTAGGAGAGCCCCAATCTACAAGATGCTATCATTTGCATAAATCGATGTAGTCAAAAACTTACTTACTGCCCTTATCGCTCGCATTCCGCCAACAACATGGAACTATTTGAAATACTTGAATTTAGCCAAGTCTACAAATAGAGGATGTAGAGCAGGATCAACGAAGCAACGACAGATACCCGTTCAAATAACACAGAGATCCGCCATTTTGAACAATGTGCCCAAACCCACTGAACCAATTCAATCGAACCTCATTAGCGTACCAATTCAACGTTTCCAAACAAGCTGTAAGCTGCCATCCGCCTTGTTATGTAACCCACGATCTTTGAATAACAAGGTTGGTGAACTCGAACTTGTTGTGAAACATAACGATATTGACATCGCAGCCATTTCTGAGACGTGGTTCTCCCCAGACCAACCGCCTGACCACCTCAACATCCAGGGCTACAACCTCTACTCCAAGCCAAGGACATGCCGCTTAGGAGGCGGTGTTGCAGTCTACGTTCGAGCCAGTCTACCATCAAGACTGGCTGATGAAATAACAGTACCTGACGATGTCGAGGCTATGTGGATTAAAGTGAGACCAACGCGCCTGCCACGAGCAATCAACACCATCTTCGTGTGCTCACTTTACTACCCCCCGCAGAGCCCCGTAGCGCCAACTCTACTTGAACACCTCAGCTCGACCATCGACTACATCCTCTCAAATCAACCCGATAGTGGCATCTTGATCATGGGAGACGTCAACCGACTCGACCTCGCGGCGATATTATCAGATGACATGATCCAGATCGTCGACAAGCCAACCCGCAATGATGCAATCCTGGACAAAATCATAACCAACATGGCAGATCACTACAAAACCATCGAGATTGGCCCTCCACTGGGACTAAGTGACCACAACTGCGTTTTCCTGAAACCGAAAGCTCCCGAAACACGCGATAATACATGCAAGAGCCAACTCGTAAGACCAATGCGAGACAGTGACATTCGCGACTTCGGTGCATGGATTAGCGAACACGACTGGAATGAAGTCTACAGCGCCACCGACGTGGATGACCAATGTACGGCATTTTACGACACCATAAACCGAGCACAAGACAAGTTCTTCCCTGCAAAAACCATAAAAAAGCACAACGATGATAAACCCTGGCTATCTACGCACATCAAAACACTCGTATCCAAACGGCAAAAGTCATTTCACTCTGGAAGAGATTCAAAATGGAAGCACTATCGAAATAAAGTAAAACGAGAAATAAAAGCAGCCAAAAGAAAACATCGAAGGGATGTCGATCGTCTGAAACGCTCAAACCCCCGAAACTGGTACCGAGAAATTCGCATGATTACATCTGGTACCAAAACGCAAGCTACAATCGAAGTTGAAAACGTGGATCGCGATGACAATATAGGCATAGCCAACGCCATATGCTCGCAATTTACATCTGTCATCAATGACCTTGAGCCCTTGAACACCACCAACCTTCCATCCTACCTACCGTCACAACCGATACCAGACATTGAACCGTGGAAAGTATACCAGCAGCTGAACAAGATAAAAACAAAGAAAGCATCTGGCCCAGATGGAATCACAGCAAAACTAAATAGAACTTTTTCATACGAACTATCTAAACCGCTTACACACTTGATCAACTCATCGTACAAACAACAGACTGTCCCACAGCAGTGGAAAAAAGCGATAGTTGTACCACTACCGAAATCATCGCCGCCATCAATCGACAACCTACGCCCAATCGCCCTGACAGATCACTTTTCAAAAGTGGCAGAACATTTCATTGCGCAATACACCTTAGCAGCAATGATTCCAAACATGGACAAAGCCCAATTCGGTAATTTGAAAGGGACTTCAACAACACACTGCCTAATAGACATTATCCATACCCTGCATTCAAACGCTGATCGTCCAAAACAAGCATCTTCTGTTTTGATTACCGACTTTTCCAAAGCCTTTGACCACATCGACCACACGATCGCAGTCAAACACCTATTAGAAATGGGTGTACCCCCTTGTTATGTGTCATGGATCAGCGACTTCCTTGTAAACAGAAAACAAGCAGTTCGATACAGCGGAACGCTCTCAGAGTGGTCCCCCGTACACGCCGGCGTCCCGCAAGGAACAAAACTGGGACCAATCGTCTTTCTAGCGGTGATCAACTCTGCCCTAGCCACTACCGACGAAAACATTCGACAATTCAAATACGTCGATGACCTCACCATCATAGAAACGCGGCCTAGCAACGAACCATCACAACTCGCCGATGTTTTGGATGAACTTCACACGTGGGCCACAAACAACAACATGTGCTTGAACCCGAAGAAGTGCGCATGCATGGACGTTTGTTTTTCGAGACAAAAGCCCGACCCTCCCGCTTTGTTGTTGACCGATATCACCATCAAACAATGCACCACAGTCAAACTACTCGGCGTGTTCATCCAAGCAGACCTGAAGTGGGACACACACGTTACTTCAATGATCAAACGTGCTAACAGTCGCCTATTCATGCTTCGGAAGTTGAAATACCACTCTTTGGCCAATGACGACTTAGTAACTATCTTCAAATCCTTTGTGCGCCCGATCGCCGAGTACGCCGCCCCAGTTTGGACGGGCAGCATCACACAACAGCAACTCAATGACTTAGAACGTATCCAGAAGCGCGCGTGCCGGATAATCCTCGGTCCCGACTACACTAGCTACAATGAAGCGCTGCAGCTATGCGGACTGGACTCGCTGGAAAGCAGACGAACTGAATTGTGCGTATCCTTCGCAAAAACGTTACCATCGTCTGTCCTCCGCAACCTCCTACCTGCGCAACGAAAGGAAACAACTAGATACAACCTCAGAAACTCTGAAAGCAGAACTGAATTCAAATGTAAAACTGAACGATTTAGGAAAAGCCCGTTACCATACCTGACGAAACTCTTAAACACACACACTTGATAGAACTCTCGAAAAGGAACTTTAGTTGTGAAAAAGACTTTTGATAGTAAATAATGATAATATAATCTAAATCTATATGATTGAACAATGAACACTATGAAGATTTTTTGAAATACCTTTTCACCTGCCGTTAATATAAATTTATGCATAATGTATGCCAAATTTTTAAACTCTTGCAAATTTTTAAACTCTTACAAAGTTTTACTCGTATGCCAATCTTTACTCGTATGCCAATTTTTATCTATATGCCAATTATTTAAGACGTTCTAATTTGTAATTGTTTTATATGTCTTTCAATATAATAGTCTTGGGGAGCATGAATGCCCCCCCCCCCCTTCTCTCCTTGCTTTTGTTATGTCTAGTGGGCTCGTGCAATGGTAATGGTTGTGACTATTAATAATGAGCTAAGTGCATGAAAGTGTGTGTTTGTAATTGCGAGTCAATGTGTACTTGAATGTATAGTGTGTGTGCGTATGAGTGTATGTATGGTTTGTTTGTGAATGCTTACAAGCGGTGCGTGTTTGTCTGTCTCTATTACTTGTGATTCTCTGTGCGTGTTCACTTGTCTGTAATGTGTGTGTACGCTACGAATGTGCATGTGTAACGGTGTGTGAGTGTGTGTTTGTAAATGCTCATAAGCGGTGCGTGTTTGTCTGTCTTTGCTATGTTTGACGCGTGATTATCCGTGCGTGTTCACTTGTCTGTAATGTGTGCATAACATGATTGTTTATGAATGCAGATGTACGAGTTTATCAATGGGCGCAGTCCCGTCATTGGTGCCTTTTCATCAGGGGATGATCTTCACCCCCCCCCCCCCCCCACCCCCCCTCATGAATGGGCATTACGTACGGATCTGCGCCCATGGAATTATGTGGAGTGTTTTATAAATGCGGTAGGTTTATGTTTACATGCAGCATGTGTACATGCAGCATGGTATGCGAGTGTCCAGTATGTTTTGTGCAATACCAACACAAAAAGATGTGCGTACCGAGTGTGTGATTTGATTAGATAATAGTTTATGATTGTTTGTGATTGTTGCTGTGTATATGCGAACCAACCATGCACGTTGCCCTACTAGTTCACCCTATGTTTTGTATTTTTGAAAGCCAATTAAGTTATATTATATTATATTATACATGTGATTATGTTCTTGTATGTAAAATTATTTTATTATTATATGTAGTTTGTACCCTTGTATATTGTTTGCAATTTTGTATTATATCTTTGTAAAACTACCCCAATTCGGCCTGCGGGCTGCCATGGTAGTTGCTTTTATACCCAAAATAAATAAATAAATAAATAAATAAACCCCCGAAACAATATATTATATTCGTAAAGTGACATATAATTACGTTCCAAAATTGCACACGATAATAGGAACAAGGGTTACCAGACATAGACAAGACCAATTCCCGAGGGAGGGTGTGATGGGAGGCAGGTAGGTGTCCGCCCAATGCATGGTATCGAATTAGAATTAAACCATAATTAAATTTGTATTTGTTTTATTTTTTTATTTTATTATTATTTTATTTTATTTTTTTTTTTTTTGGGGGGGGGGGGGGGCGGGGGGGGCAAGAGCCCTTGAAATCAAAAAAGCTTTTGATAAAAAAGAAGGTGGCAATACTTTGTATAACAGAGTTCTGTATAATGAGGTTCCACTTCCTCTTCTCCTTCATCACTATTTACTTGCAGATCGCTTTGTGGATCCACACGAGAGAGTCCGAGACGAAGTTGCAGCTGCACCTGAACCTGTCCCGGCTGTTTTCTTTTTCCCGACAACATCCCCCGTTAAAGGTGTCGACATTGAGGATTCAGGCGAGGTGTATGAAATGATGTCTCCGGGAAAAGAATCGTCTCCCAGGATGGATGCATCGCCTAGGAGACCTCCCCTGAGGCCGCCTCCGGGACATGGTAGGGCCCCTCCTCAAGACTTTGGGGAAGATTATGAGGTAATGATTCCGGGAGAAGGAGGAGACTTTGGTGGCCATTATGAAGACTTGGATGGTGCAGAGGATCAGGGGGGTGATTATGATGATGACTATGAAATCCCCGTTACACAGGACTCCAAGAGACAGAGCATCGGTGATCGTCCACGACTGCCTGTTCCTGCGGTGCAGGCCTTTGACTTGTCTCGTAGACTTCTACCAGCGCCAAAAGGACCAATGACAGCCAAAAAGCCCAAGCCCAAATCGTCAAAGAAGCCTACGGCCCTTTCCCCGCTGTCGACGCTCAGCAATGACGACTTTAGCCAGGATTACACCAACATCGTCCCATCAAGCACCTTCCAATCATCTGCCCGTGTGTCTCCTTCTTTACCCTCCACTCCAAGTTCCTTGCCACCTGTTCAGTCCGACTTTGGACAAGACTATGGAAACATGGGTCAGTCCAGCACTCTTCCGGCCCTTTCCCCGCGGTCGTCGCCCTGCAATACTGCCGTTGACGATATGGTTGGAAAATGTATCGGTTCATCCGGCGGCACTATAGTCTTAAAGTCATATGGTATGAAAATGGTAGTACCCGAAGGAGCATTGGAATCTGAAAACTACATCACGATCAAAGGTACGTGACTGATGTTGATTATTTGATGCTACAACTATGATACCAATGATCCATGTTATGCAATGGTGTAGCTGTGGGGGCACTTACTCATACTAATATGTTTACAAAAATAAAAGAACACATTAGGGATACACATTTCATAACAATTCAAAAAGTGTGCCCCCGCTTATCCAGACACGGGTAAAACCAAAAGTCTATAATTATTCGTATGTTATTAAACATGTTAAATTCCATATTCTAACATGTCTAGCTGTTCTATCCGATCACTACAGTTACCCCAGTTATTAAACAACCTCTTTTTTCTTTCTGTTTTGTGTAGAGTACGCTATAGTGTACACTAGTCCATGTTAGGCGAGACACAGGTCAGAACTCAAATAAAGACAATACATGTAATGCACTATATAATACATCGTCATGACCAATCAATGGTTCACAACAGCTTAAAGGGATAGTACAGTATTGGTCAAACTGAATTTTAGTAACCAAAACCTGCACCATAATTATCATTACAAACTATAGAAACTAAAGTCATAACTCCACCATGCTCGAAAGGTATACAAATTACAAACAAATAAATCAAATGCCTTTTATAAAAATAAAGAGTCAATAAAACAATACTAGGCGCTCATTAAAATCGCATTGGTTCCAATCATTTTTGTTTTAATTGTGCATAAGTCAGTTGTTTTGTTACAATAATGATTAAAGGGATAGTTGAGTTCTGGTAAAGAGAGTACAGTTTTGGTCAAACTGAATTTTAGTAACCCAAACCTGCACCATTACATTACAAACTAATAGTTATAACTCCACCATGCTCGAAAGGAATATAAAATTACAAATGACTAAGTAAAAAACCTGTTATCATTCAAAAAGAGCCGTTAAAACTCAAGAGGGCGCTCTCTAAATACTCATCGGTTTCAACCATTTAAAATAAAATATTGTGCATGTGGTGTTTTGTTGAAATAATGATTAGGTAGAGAGATAATCAACAACGTTTAAAAAACTTTCTTTGTAAACTTTTTAAAAGAGGAAGCATTTTAAAAATATTGTTAACGGCTGGTTCAAAATTCTCGAATAAATGTGGGGCCCCACACTTATTACAAATGGTTATGTTTTTGGATATTTCAGCCATTTCTGAACCGATTTTGATCAAATAAAGTTTATTCTGTCATTACAATTGTATGCTCTTTCGAATATTTTTCATTATCTCACCCTCTATACCAAAACTCAACTATCCCTTTAAAGGGACAGGTCCACTTTTACAAAACGTCTGAACAGCTTTCAGTTGACGGATGGGGATCAATGTAACACAAAAAAAAAATCAGAGCGAACAGCCCTCTAATTTGAATTCTACGAATGAAAAACGAATGCGTCCCTCAATTTAAACTATATATCGGTCAATAAAGGAGTTCAAATGATTTAGCTTAATATTACAACAATATAGTACTAATTCTCGTAAAGGTATTGTGAAGCCGACATTTGTTAACGTATGTCACGGAAAAAGATCTCAAAAAGAAAGAATATATAATTACATGTAGTCAGTTTGAGCGATGTTTGGGTATTTTGCTTGGTAAACGCTCACACATTAGTACTTATGCGCGAGTCACGTAGCTAGCACGGGTCACGTAGGGGTCATGCATACCGATCTGGCACTCCGTGAAATCTATGTACGAACTTACTCACCGGCCGAAAGTACTTATGTACCTAATTAACCGACGTCCCTCAGTTTATTCAGTTTTAGGTCTATAACTCCACGAAAAAGAGATTTCAAGCCCTAATTTTTTTCAGGCATGCCATTAAATGACATTTCCTTTCATAGAAGACAATAACCTCGCAACTTTTGAATTTTGGCTTGCAAAAGTGGATCTCTCCCTTTAAATAGAGAGAGCATCAACAACTTTGTAAACACCTCTTTTGTAAATTGTTGAAGAGTGTGAGCATTTGTTGTCTTTTTTCTTCAAAGGCTGGCTCAAAATGATCTAATTATTGATAGCCCCACAATAATTGAAAATGGTAATTTGTATGGATTTTTCAGCTGTCTCTAAACCGATTTCTATCAAACAAAGTTGATTCTGTTATGAAAATGGTGTGCTCTTCCTAATTTTACACTTAGTTTTTCATTACCTCACAATAAACAAATTCTTGAAGCGCCCGTTCCCTGGTAGGATATTCCAGACATGCAGTGAGTGCCGTGTGGATGAAGCTCCTGCCAGTTGAGTGAGTTCTTGATGTAGGTTTTTTGAGAGTGTGACTTGGCATTGACAGACTGGTGCGAGTATAGCATGTCTAGCAGCTGTTCTATCCGACCACCCCATTTAACTCTCATAATTTTATCATCGTATTCATGATCACCCTCTATGTATCCCTCTTCCCTTTCTTTCTACCCCAGCTCTTACCGATCCGCCAGACGTCTGCGATCGAGACGACGAGATGATCGTATCCCTGGGATACGAGTGTTCTCCATCTGGACTTCACTTCCGGAAACCCGTCACGATCATCATCCCCCATGCCGGTTCATTCTACGACGCCGGGAACGTCGAAACGGTTCTTTACTCAGGCCGTGGCACTTACAAGAAAGGTAATATTGTCAAAATTCAAACAATTTTCTAAAAACTCTAGCGGTTCACCCAAACTCTTTTTTTCGTACTACTAATAAAATCATGGAACATTCTTTTTTCTTATGTGAAATTAGTATTAACAAAAATAAAAATTAATAAGTCATGTTAGTATGTGAATTACAGGTGAATTACCACACCTTTTCCTTTTCCTCGCTAAATTGTATTTTTGCAAATCATTCTGTTAACCCCAAGGTAAACCTAATCCAACATTCTTTTTCAATACTCCGGGACTTCTGATCGCGTCTATGACTTCTTCCATGACAATAATGTCAATCGCTGTCTTTGATAACGAACAATTCGTGTGCGCCACGAGTGTCCGAACGGACAGAATGTGCGCGCGATATAAATGTATAATTATAATTATATTATATAATAATTTTACAGACGATACGAGCGTAGAGCGAATCCCGATGACACACAGGCGTGACGGTTCCCAGGGCGCGCCATGGTGCGCGGTAAGTGATCACGTGATGGAGCTGCGCATCGACCACTTCTCGTGGGGCTGGCTGACGGCGCTCATAAACCGCGGCGGTGTGCGGGGAAAACGCATCGGCTGCGTACCATTCATGCCCCAGGCGCTTCCGCAGGAGAAGGTGCCAATCTTGCGCGTCCATCTGTTCATGATCACGGCGTCGGATCTCGGTACGACGCCAAGTACAGTAGAGGTAAGCCATTTCTCACCCCTTAACCCGGACCGCTTTAAAAGAGATCTAGTATTAAACATTGTCAACATTCATAAAACTTAGAACCATAGCGGTTCTCACATTGGCATGGAACAGATTTCGGTTTTCCAAATTTCTCTTTTAAACATTACTCAGTGGATATATCAGATCACAGTAATACGCATGTTTAAAGGGATAGTTGAGTTCTGGTAAAGAGAGTACAGTTTTGGTCAAACTGAATTTTAGTAACCAAAACCTGCACTATTACATTACAAACTAATAGTTATAACTCTACCATGCTTGAAAGGAATTCAAAATCACAAACGACTGAGTAAAAAGCCTTTTATCATTCAAACAGAGGCGTTCAAACTCAAGATGGCGCTCTCTAAAAACACATGGTTTAAACCATTTTAAATAAAATATTGTGCATGTGAAGGTTCGTAAAAATAGTGATTAGATAGAGAGATAATCAACAACTATTAAAAAACTTCTTTTGAAATTGTTTGAAAAGAGGAAGCATTTTTTACAAATTTGTAACGGTTGGTTCAAAATTAGCTAATATTTGTGGGGCCCCACATTATTTTATTACAAATGGTTAGGTTTATGGATATTTCAGCCGTTTCTGAACCGATTTTGATCAAATAAAGTTTATTCTGTCACTAAAATAATATGCTCTATCAAATTTTACACTCAGTTTTTCATTATCTCACAAAAAAATTATTATGTGTAGCGCCCTCTCTACCAAAACTCAACCTATCCCTTTAATATCAACCCTTCGTCAGTTTTTGCGCAGACCA
Source organism: Echinarachnius parma (assembly GCA_037951105.1). Classification (NCBI taxonomy): domain Eukaryota; kingdom Metazoa; phylum Echinodermata; class Echinoidea; order Clypeasteroida; family Echinarachniidae; genus Echinarachnius; species Echinarachnius parma. The sequence continues at coordinate 7,479 of JBAMJV010007773.1, read as the reverse complement.
ACAACAAGTTACTAGATCCCTTTATTATACTGCATAGTGTAGTCTACTTTCTGTTATAATGTTAAATCATGTTAAGTGAACTTACTTGTAGAATGTTTCGTTGATGTTAATTTCAATAAAACATATTTTTTGTACCTGTTCTGTTGAAAAAAACAACAACATGAAATTTAAAAACTTGAAACTACATTACACATGTATATAGTTCAGTTCCGGGTAACCCTTCTTATTTCTACCATCATATCATTCTGCAGAGAATCGGCAGTGCTGAGATTGGCTTGGGCCACCGCATGATGGCGCCAGAGCAGATAATTGACATTGACATCAGAAGAGTTGACCTTAGCATCAGCTGCAAAGCACAACACGAAACCGAACCAAAAGTGCAGGTATTACACTTCAACCACCCTAATCCTTATTTATTTTTTAAATGATACTAATCTAGACTAACGTGTAGCTGACAGGTATTCCTTATAAGGAAACACAATCAGCCAGCAGCGTTAGACAAATGTATAATTTTTCTAGACATTAAATAAACAAATAAACAGTACACTGTATTCCAAAGAGTAAATTCCTGAAAAAAATGTTTTAATTGTACTGCATTAGAGCTCCGCTGCAGAAGGATTTACAATAGATTTTAAAGTTCCAATTGACCATAAGTCAGATCATGTGACTAAATGCGTAAATCTGAGTGGTTCAAATGCGCACATTTTCTGTCTTTCAATCAATTGCAGCTTTAGAATCGATTGCATCTCTTTGTGCAGTGGGTTCCTAGGTTGAGAGCGTTCAGTAAGAACGGACACCTTGCTGGGGTGGGCACCCGGTAGGCACCGGACACACGACCATCTTGTTTTTAAAACGAACCTTCTGGCCAGGTACCCGTAACATACAGATTCACGATTAATCGCACGATCGTACGATAAATTGACTGATCTTATGATTAATCGTGAATATTTATGTTACAGGACCCAGGTTACCATGAAACTCCATTATTGTTGTTGCACAATAATTATCTGGAATTGAAAATGTTACTTCAAAATGGTATGCGCCATGGTGACATAATTGTAATATTGTCATGTTTTTATCATTTGTGACCGGCTATAGCCCAACCCTGCACTTGTCGGTAATTCATGTTTTGAAGAAATGGGCATTTTAATTTCACATAATGTGTGTAAAAGATTTATGATTGTAAAATTGAAACAATCATATCTTCGCCATTATTGACCAATTGGTTAGAACAAAGCATCAAATGAAAGCTTGTTAGGAGGCCTTTATAATGGCATGAAAATCTACATTTTGATTGTTACCGACAAGTGCAGGGTTTAGCTATAGCCGGTCACATTTGATTGTCAACGTCCAAACGGTAAACCTACTTATCGTTGCCATAATAATACCAACTATGTTTTTTTCTTTTCCTAAAGATGGTATCACACAAGTGCCTGAAGCGACTGGTTCAGAAGACTATCTGCTTTTCCATCGACCTTTCGGGGTCTCCATTTGCGAACAAACTCTTGGACCTGTCCCTACAACGCGCGATGGAGATGAACTTTCTTTTCTGGACCGATTACTTTGGTGAGAAGCAAAACATAAATTGCCCCCCCATATTTGATTCACGAATATTTGTTTCCGATCCGTAAATTTTACATCTGGATTTTGGCCTCAGTTACTCACTCTTTACCTACGGCAGTGGCGTAGCGTGGAGGGACTGATTAGGGGAGGGGGGGGGGGGAGTGGGCACACCTTATGTATTTCTTTGTTTTGTCAAAAAAATGACCCCTTCTGTTTTATATTGTTTTTTTTCTTCAAATGTTTTTGTTGGGGGGCACGTGCCCCAGCCCCCCACTCCTGTCGCTACGCCACTGGCCTACGGGGAACCTGGTGGTACCTGTGTGGAATTCAAAATATTGTAGCCAGGGAACGGGTTACAGTGAGGGCACTCATCTCTAGATATCGCGCGAGTAACTCAATTAGCCTCGAATTCCGTAATTCTGTCCAGCGGTACGAAGCGTGGTTGGACTGATTGGGGGCCCACTTAATGCATTTCTGTATTTTTTCCAAGATTTTCACTGTCAAATTATTGTTACTATTCCCATTATTATTATTATTATTAGTAGTAGTAGTATTATTATTATTATTATTATTAGTAGTAGTAGTAGTAGTAGTAGTAGTAGTAGTAGTAGTAGTAGTAGTAGTAGTAGTAGTAGTAGTAGTAGTAGTAGTAGTAGTAGTATTATTATTATTATTATTATTATTATTAGTAGTAGTAGTAGTAGTAGTAGTAGTAGTAGTAGTAGTAGTAGTAGTAGTAGTAGTAGTAGTAGTAGTAGTAGTAGTAGGGGGGGGGGGTTGACCCAATGACGATGCGGAGCATCTTCCTCGCTATTTTGTTATTTTGAACCCCCGTTAGTGATGTTTTCCACATCACATTTTCACTTGGCAGCCCAAGGGGGGGGGGGGGGGGTTTAAACCCCCTAACCCCCCCCCCCCCCCCTCCCCCCTCCCCCCTAGATCCGCCACTGAGTAGTAGTAGTAGTAGTATTACATTGTAGTAGTAGTAGTACTATTATCATAAGTATTATTATTATTACTATAATTATTATTGATAAATACATTGTTGAGGGAAGGGGGAGCGGGGGGAGTGAATGTGATTGTTTGATGTTCTTGTTTGGGGGCAGCTAGACGATTACTTAAATGGTGGGTGAATAGGACTATGGCCTTGTCTGCCAATATATAAGCTTTAATTGCAACGGCTTATCATCAACCTAATTCCTGTAATAAGTAATAATATATAATAAGTGGTGTGAATGAAAGTGGTCACTGAATATTATAATAACATGATGTATGATTTTTAATTCTGTTCCGCAGATTTCCGTGAAGAACCTGTTCGAGTGGAATGTACGATTCCAGTTGGGTAAGTACGTGAGGTATAATGAATAGATCATTATACAGGAATAGATACATTGCAGGGAAGGAGCAGGATGAGAAAAAGGGTGAGAGGGAGAGAGAGAGGGAAAATGGAAGAGAGAGGGAGAAAGAGAAGGAGAGGGAGGGGGGCGGGACTAGAAATATTACATACCTTATATAATTTATATACACATAATGTACATTAATTATCAGCAGTGCTGTAGTCGAGTCCACAAGTTCCGAGTCCGAGTCCTCAACGAAATAGCATGTTCCCAAATGTTTTACATAGGGACTCGGCTCCGAGTCCGAGTCACGAGACCATCAAAAGCGAGTCCGAGTCCGGACTCGACTACAGCACTGATTATCAGGTGTATAATATTGATAAATTGATAAATTGATAAATAGGTAGATATTATTATTTAGATATATAGATAGATAACTAATATTCAACGTACAATGTATTAAGTGTATTGTAATTATGCATTTCATTTCTGTAGTTTGATTGTATATGGGACCCCTATGGAAATCATCTTCTGCTGAAAGCGCCATCCCATGCACCCATTTGTGGAAATCAAAGAAAATCAAAGAAAAGGACAATAACAGAACGGTATTAACCCTTTGCGTATGGGAACCAAGTGGATCCTGTCAAACGGAACTCAATCATGTCTATGTGAATTTCAAAATTGGGTAGGAAACAGCTGCTAATATATTCATATATTTGTTCATGCCAGGAGTGCCCCTACCAAGGATACAGATGAAGACCTCGAGCCGCTCTTGCGCAGCATAGCCGAATCAATCGAGACTGATGATCAGATGGCGAGACTTGGGGTGATCCTGGGCTTCAACGAAGCCCACATGAAACGCTACGTGGAGACCAACCGGCTGACGGGCCGGGTCACGGCGAGAGGGACGGTCAATATGATGCTCGACTGGCGCCAGACGGTGACCCGCGGCAACCAGAGGCCGGCGCTGCGAGAAGCGTTGACCAAGGCGAGGCTTCTGGACATCAGGGACCGCTTCTTGCGCGCAGCGGACGTGTAGAAATGCTTGTGGTGTGCCGCGAGAACTATTGTCGGGCTGTGCGGGGAGCACTGACGAAAACGCAGCACCTTGAAAATATGAGCCGGCGCTCGAAGGCATACTGAGATCTAAGCTTTGGAGGGAGGGGGGGGGGGGTGGGGGAGGGGGTGACGGTGCTGCACACCTCTTCCAGTAGCTTTGATAAACACCTCAAAATATAATTATAATACTATTCGGGCAAAGGACACTCATGTTTTTAAACCCAGTGACCTTTCATTGGAGCAAATATATCATCTCATTTCAGACAACAACATTTGGGGAAAGAAATCAGATTTGATAGCAGAACGGTATACTAATGAAGATCCTTTAAAACTGTGATACGGCGATGGGGGCGTTTTTGGATGTGTATGGACTAGCATTTCACCGTAGCAAACGACATGCGTTAAGAACGTAGTATAGTATTCGTGCTCTATTAAATAGCAGTTGTGTGTTTATATTTGTCATAATAATGGTACACAGCTCCATACTCGGTGCTGACAATTTATTTGCGGTCCTTTTGTCCTTTACTCCAAAATTCTGTAGTTCACTGTTATTTAGCTTGAACCTTACTTTGCTGGGATGAAGTTTGATCACTCCGAAAGAATGGTAAAGAATGATTTAAGGCTAAGCAAAACTTGTTTGCACAATTAATCTAGATATGTTAATATTGTAATGTGCATAGCTGAACATATTCATACATTATACAAAAACATCGTTCTTTATAATATTCCGCTATATAGCTGGACGGTCGGCTCGCGGCCATATATTGGGGTAGAGTGAAAAATCTGATTTAAGAGATGAAAATTCCTGTCTATGTTATTTCTTGTCAGATGATTTTTTTTTTAACTATTGTCGTTATTGTTGCTATAATATCAAATATGGATTTCCCTATAATACTGGCATAGAAAGAAAGGGGGCACCAGTCTGTTTTCAACCACCTCTCCCGGGCTTTTGTGTGGCTTGCTAGTTAGCTTTGATAAACGGGCTCTGATTAGCTGAAATTTCAAAGCTTCTGGTGGCTCCGCCCCATGGACCCCGGCCCGTCAGAGGCCGGGGTGACAGGAATAATTATCAGACTGCATTTATTATTTTGTGTATTGAATTAATATGTTTTTGTTGGATTAGTTATCAGAGGACTGGCCCCTTCTGTAGCGTTTGCTACATTTTAGTAGACGTGTGGCCTATAGGGCTAATGAATCGGAGATAGGCGCCGCCTTATGTGTAAAAATTGGCACGGGAAGGACTTTAACTTTAACTTAATGTTTCCTCACATTTCATTTATCTCTTGATTACAATGATATTATCATGGTTACTTAAAGTTGCATCTTAATAATGTATATTATGTACATTCGCGATACTGTATGTTCACATGTTTTTAATAGTGTACATTTACTTTCTAAACTTCTACATTGTTAAAGTTGTACGGCAAATTGATTAGTTAACAATTACTATTTATGCTTATATTCTAAATCAACTGGTATGCGAATCATTTTGAAAAGCAATAATTATGTTCCTTTTCGAATTGGTACGAGCAAAGAAAGTTAATAACTTTGTTGACATGTGCAAAAAGTGATAACGTTTATATTTGTGCGAGCTGATAAAAATTGTGTATAATAAGTAATGTTTGAAAAACTATTTTAAATTGATGTTATATGGCTGAGTAATAGCGAAAATGCAAAGTGATATTCGCTAACTGTTTGCACTATGTACACGGTTATGACTTTCTAGCGGATACAAATATATCTTTTTAACGAAAGGGAAATTCGAAAAAACAAGCCCTGCTTTATGCTTCTTATTGGTAATATGACAACAACCAGGTATTTAGAGACCACCAGAGCTCTAAGTAAGTTTAGTGGACGTAATTAAACACTGTTACTAGATCCCTTTAAAGGAATAGTTGAGTTTTGGTATGGAGGGCGCTACACAACACAATTTTGTTATGAGATAATGAGTGTCAAATTCGAAAAAGTATACAATTTTAAAGGGATCTAGTAACTTTGTTGACATGTGCAAAAAATGATGAATGGTTGATTCAATGTATAGTGTTGTTATCTCATATATCCACAGGGTATTGTGTGAAAATTTCAAGTCAAATGGACATTGCATGGCCAAGTAATGAGCGAAAATGCAAAGTGATATTGGGTGATATTCACTAACTCACTGCATTCACTTTGTACAGGGATGAAAAACTCGCCCGGAGTTTTTCTTATCTGAATAATTCAATCACATGCGCGCCGGAAACAGTTTTGGAAGCAGGGGGCTCACGATTTATGTCTTTATAGGGGCTCATGCCCAACCGCACTCACAGGCAATGGCGTAGCCCCCTACCCCAATAATTTGGAAAACCAAAGAAATACATAAGGTGTGACCCCCCCCCCCCCCCAAAAAAAAAAAAAAAAAAAATAAATAAATAAAAAAAAAAAAAAAAATAAATAAAAAAAAATAATAATAATAATAATAATAATAATAAATAAAGGATAATAATACATTAAACAAAATAAATAAATAAAATGTGTTTTTGCATTTTTGGACTTGAAATTGTGCAATCGGGTGCATACAAATATGATCAAACAACATAGCGTACAGCCAAAAATGAGTCCGGAGGGAGCGAAGCGACCAAGGGCTGGGGCAGAGCCAGTTGGGGAGGGTTTGGGAGGGGGTATCCCCTCCCAAGGAGAAGATTTTGCATTTATATACTTGAAATGGTGCAGTCTGGTGGATACAAATATGGACCATATGCCACATTTGTATGATCCAACATCATAGCTTACAGCCAAAAAATGAGTCCTGAGGGAGCGAAGCGACCGAGGGCTGGGGCAGAGCCAGAGGGGGAGGGTTGGGAGGGGGTATCCCCCTCCCTCGTGGAAGATTTAGCATTTATATACTTGAAATGGTCAATCTGGTGCATAAAAAAAAAATTTAAATGCCACATATGTATGATTCAACATCATAGCTTACAACCAAAAATGAGTCCCTAGGGAGCGAAGCTACCGAGGGCTCGGGCAGATCCAGAGGGGGGAGGGTTTGGGAGGGGGCATCCCCCTCCCAAGGGGAAGATTTTGCATTTATATACTTGAAATAGTGTAATTTGGTGCACGTCACACAAGCAGCCAGAGCAATAACAGCCCAGGGGCGGATCTAGCTTTTTGCTAAGGGGGTGTTCAACCCATCAATGACGTTACGAAGTTTGTTTTGCTATTTTGAACCCCCGTAAGTGATTTTTGTTCACTTTTTTTTACTGATAGCTGCGAATTTGTTGCTATTTTGAACCCCCGTCAGTGACTTTTGTTCACTGTTTTCACTGATAGCTGCGAAGCGGCGAATTTTTTTGCTCTTTTGAACCCCCGTAAGTGCTTTGTGTTCACTTCTTTCATTGATAGCCGCGAAGCGGCGATTTGTTTTGTGCACATTATTTTTCACTTGGCAGCCCAAGGGTGGGGGGGGGGGGGGGGGTTTAAACCCCCTAACCCCCCCCCCCCCCCCCTCCCCCGTAGATCCGCAACTGCAGCCGACACAGGAACT
>JBAMJV010007772.1:0-48962 GCA_037951105.1 Echinarachnius parma | reverse complement strand
AACATAAACAAACACACATACACGCAAGAAACCGAAAAAAGACACACATACCCACATGTACATACATTGGTGCTGGTTAATCTGACAATTAAATAGGGTTCGTTTATCCCAGTATTTTCCCATTAATCTGAAGTCTCGTAATTCCGGAGGGTTAGTAAATCCGATCAAGAAATAACGTATGTTACTCCAAAATATCCTTTAGGTTATTTGATGTTTTGATTAACAAATCCTATTTCAATTTCGGATGAACGAACTACATTAAATTATTTTTTTCTTTTCACGAACCCGTTTCCATTTTCGCCCAAATGATTCTTCAGATTTTTCCCGGAGAATCGAATAACGGCCGTATGTGCAGTTTAACAACCCATTCGGAGTATTCAAATGTTAAAATCACTAAAATAACAATCAAGATCTCATGCTTTCGCGTAAAAGCGATAAACGCAAATTGCTTTTATAGAGGATAATAATCGTTCTAACAAATAGAGCATCGCAATGAAAACTATAGATGGGCTTTAAAGAGAAAGACGTTTAAAGTTGGTGGGCATCGTCCCGATGAGTCAACATTATCACAATGAACTTTTTGGCTTCAGCAGGAATAGATTAGTGTGTCCTCTAACAAAAGAGCGCAAGTATCGTCCGGACGAATTAACTTTATCACAATAAACTAGATTGGCTTCACAGTGGACGGATTAAGTGCATTTTCTAACAAAAGAGGGTGGACATCGTCGCGACGAATCAACCTCATCACAATCAACAATATTAGCGTCTTTTCGCTCGGCGACGGGACTATGGCTACAACGCTAATCTTAGCGGGGGGTCGCACTCAGAGCGAAAATTTCCCCGTAGCGGCCAACCTAGGACGGTAGTTCGCCGAATTAACGTCGGGCGTAGAGCCGCTACGCGGGTACGTGATCAGCCAATCAGAGCGCTTGGACGGCGAGGCTCGCTGCCTCACGTGTTTCATGCACTGATTCGTACACACGCGCTGCATGCACAGTACAGTATGTATGCTTATAGTACAACATGCATGATAAACGAGTGAAACTCCCGCGTATTCAGAATTGCGAAACTGCAAATAGATCGCGACGGTAGCCAGAGTACGGGGACGATCAAAGCTAATTTAAATCCCCCGTAGCCGCACTCCCGTCGCACAGCGAAAAGACGCTATTGGCTTCACGGGGAATGGATTAGTGCGTCTTGTATCGTCCGGACGAATTAGAACTATAACAATGAAATAACTCGGCTTTCGAAGGGATAAGAAAAGTGCGTTTTTTAACAAAAGATAAGTATTTAACGATCGTTCCGACGCGTCGGAGCGACCGGTAACTTACAATACAATCACAGACAAAAGATCAGACTTATAATGAGCAAGGTCTGAATTGTAATGAGCTTCTTATAAAATATTTGGGAATCGTCCAGACGAATGAAAACATTCTTTTGTGCTACATCGCCGCTCTTCGCCGATCATATTAACAGAATTGTGACGTCTTGCCTTAGACAACATTTATAGTCTTCGTAAGCAGATCCACATGCAATACGCATACTTTAAGGGAACCACCACAGAAATATAGTATTCTTTAGAATAAAATGTAACATTTTTAGTAGAACATTCCACTAGCAAGTTAAAAAATTGGTTTCTACATATTATATAATTTGAAAACCCATCACGTTACTATATATAGTAACTGTTGGGTCTGCAGACAAAGACAAGTCTATTGTCTAAGTGCGCGTCTGCATATTTATATTGTATCCAGCAGTGCGTAGACAGGTTCTTACACCTGGGGGGGGGGGGGGGGGGGGGGTGACATTTTCCCCCGGCCGAGACCACCTGCCAAAATGTTTGAGACCGAGGGAATTGGGGCAAAATTGGGCAAAGACCTTGGGGGAGGGTGTGGGAGGGGGGTGTCCTCCCTCCCATGGTTAGGAGCTTTTGCATTTTTTGACTTGAAATTGTGCAATCTGGTGCATACCTAGATAGGAAATCTGGGAAAGCGTGTTATGATTTAGGGGAGGGTGTGGGAGGGGGTGCCCCCCTCCCACGGTAGGGAGCTTTTGCATTTTTGGACTTGAAATTGTGCAATCTGGTGCATACCTAGATAGGAAATTCGGGAGTAAGATTGACTGCATCTGTGTAAGCATGATATGACTTGATCGACCAGAAATTTCAATATATTTTTCACGAAGAAAACAAATAATTTACTCACTAAAATGATGTACCCCAACACACACATATTACATGATATTTATTTTCATACACAGGTCCAACATAAGCCATATGCCACATTATCTATTATCCAACAACATAGCCTACATCCACGAATGAGTGCCGATGGAGCGAAGCGACCGAGGGCTGGAGCAGAGCCATATGATATGGGGAGGTTTTGGGAGGGGAATAACGGTTAAGATGTTGCATTTATATACTTGAAACGGTGCAATTTGGTGGACGTCACACAAGCAGCCAGAGCAATGCCGATGTAGGCACACGGGAACTATGTACATGTCCGGTAGAGAAAAGGTACTCACCCAGATCATACACAAGTTACATAACAAACTGAGATAATCTGTTCGCGCGCGAAGCGCACAGCGAAAACTTGGATGTATAAATTAGATTTTGAATGTTAGAATACATTGTATACCACTCAAACACACAAACACACGCACCTACACCATTCAAACACACACAAAAAAAAAAAATGTATTTTACTAAACTTGGGGGGGGGGGGGGATGATTGTACACGTCATCCCCCCACCTTGTGAAGTGGGGGGGGGGGGGGGATGCATTCCCCTCACCCCCCCCCCACCCCGTTGTCTACGCCCTGGACTATCCAGACGTACGTGGGTATAGAATTGACGCATTCGCAAACGTTTGACGCTTACGGAACCATGGGCCCTGTTGGTTCCGTGAGTTTTGGTGATTAATAGATTGATTATGAATAACATAACCCGTAACAAAGTGTTGGACATCTATGTATTAATACCAAACAGTGGTAACACAAAATATAACCCTGCCTTAAATGTTATTCGCGTGGTGGTCCCCATTAAACCTGATGATAAATTTTCAAATAATTTCATTTAATTTCAAAGACTTTATTTTCTGCAATCAATAAACAAATCAGTTACAAACAAATATGGATAATAATATAGAATAATAGAACATAAGGTATGCAAACAGTATGCATAATATAGAACAAATACTTAAGTATGAGTAAATACGCTGGGCCATTACGTGTATAAAGAAATAAATCAGAAGGTCGCCGTTATAAGCAAAAGCTTGAGCAGATGGTCAACTGAGCTAAAATACACTGGGTGATTTCAAGTATGGTGTTGGGTTTAGTGTTAGTGTTGAGGGTGAAAAACTGCCTCTAATCTGAGCTAAACACCAGCTTCCAGATTAAGCATCTAAGGTCACGAACTTTTTAATCGTGATGACCTTGAGTAGTAATCGATCAGTATCGCTAGTGTTTGTCAACACCAGAGACAAAATCACGCGAACACCCTTAAAATGGTAACGAAAACGCTTACATGGTTACGAATTAGAGAGCAAGCCGTAATGAAGATTTACCACATACATGTATTGAATACTATAATTTAAAAAAAAACATTCAAACCATTCACTTGGTCGATACGATTTTAGTGAATATTCCCTATTTTTAGTGAAATTTGTAACTAAACTCGCAAGAAATGTGCGTGACTCTCTTCTAACAATTGAATGCCCGTCGCGCGCTGAGAGACATATGGCTAGCGTTAACGGTTTGCATAGCCGAAGATGTAGGCATAAATCCCGGTGACAGCACGGTAGCAAGTTCCGAGTAAATACCAATAGTATGTAACATGATATACTTTATTAAAATCGGTCACGTGATCACTAGGTGCTTGGTGGCCGAGTGGGTTAAAGGGATCTAGTAACTTTGTTGAGATGTGCAAAAACTGATGAATGGTTGATGCAATGTATACTGTTGTTATCTCATATGTCCTCAGGGTATTGTGTGAAAATTTCAGGTCAAATGGACAATGTATGGCCAAGTAATGAGCGAAAATGCAAAGTGATATTGGGTGATATTCACCAACTCACTGCATTCACTTTGTACAGGGATGAAAATCTCGCCCGGAGATTTTCTTATCTAAATACTTCAATCATACATATCTTTGTAATGAAAGGGAAATTTGAAAAACCGAAAGCTGTCCCATGATTTTATTGTTAATACAAATACAACAAGGTATAAAGGAACCGCTAGAATTACAATTTTATTTTGAGGATTTGGACAATGTTACTAAGTCCCTTTAAGACCTGTCGCACGTGTATCACTTAACCAGATAAATCATAGAAGTGGGTTCGAGTCCCCGGTGTGGTTATTTTTTTTATTATTATTTTTTTTTTAGCCATTATTCACAACAAATTTACTACAGTTTTTAACTCAATTATAAGTTCACTGTAATAAAATGTCAAAGATGTACAGACAATTCCCAGTGCTTAGTGACTTTTTTCGGGGGAGGGGGGGGGGGGGGGGGTGGCGGGTTTATAATTAGACAAGAAATACATAAAATAATTAATGTTAACAACAATATAAACATAAGGAAGAACCTGGCTATTCAAATTTTGCTTTGTTGTATTATTATTCCAAATGGTCTAAAGAATTTATGTAGTGAAAACTAATGTTTGATTATAAAATAATGAAAATATGAATTGTATGACCTTATTTCTTTAAATTACTATAGATATTCAAATCAATACATTAATTTAAAAATAAGATTTGCATTGCGTTTCATAATCTTCACTTAAGTAAAACTTCAAAAATTATCTAGGTTGACACCCTTTTTTACATGCTCAGACAAACAAAAACACCACCATTTCAGTTCAGAATTGTGATTTAATGCCCACCTAGCAACAGTAACACTAACACCAGCTCGATCTGTACTTGAAATGACTTTCATTTCGATCCCTATGGAAGTTGTTATCTCTATGGAGTTTTGCGTATACATGCTCAACACTAACACTATCGGGCAGATTAGCAGACGACGCTAGACACCAGCAACCACGTGCCACTGCCGGAAATACGAGGTCAAACCTCTAACACCAACTCATTTCAAGTACGGTGTTAAGGCTGCAGTTAGTGTTTAATAAACACTAACACTAGCTCAACACCATCTCTGATAGTATATTGCCATATCAATAAACACCGCCAGTCGGAAACGGAAGTTTGTACAACGGTGAAATCAGAGGTCATCACGTTAAGCACCATCCTAACACTAAGTCATTTCAAGTATGGTGTTTAAGCCCGATTTAGTGTTTAATAAACACTAACACCAGATTTAAACACCATACTTGAAATCACCCACTGAGTTGTAAAATATAGGCTAAGTAATACATTATACAAACAGAGGGGCCATGGTACTCAAATAATGTATATTTCAATTAAGATGGATATTGACAGTTGAATTCAATATAAATAGTTATAGAATTAGCATGTGAATCTCATTTTTATATGGCTAACTATACGTACATGACAGAGATAAGAGAGAAATTAAATAAAAACAAGTGTGCGAGTGGTGCGTGTGTGTGCAAGTGCAAGTGTCCTCATGCGCACACGTTTTGGATCATCATCGGTACTATGTAACGTCAGACCAAAATTGTATCTAATTTCTAAATTTCACTTTTTTTATATTTTTTCAACCATTTACATTGTACTGTGAGATAATGTGTTTTTTAAGTGTATCTTTAAATGAATAAAGAGATGTACATTGTTTAATATGTCCAGGGAGTGCATTCCAATGTCTAGACCATGATATCTTATCGACTTATGCGCTAACAAAGTTTTAGGATTGTGTAAATGAAAATCAGTACAATGAAGCGTTGGGTATGAGTGAACATGTGAATTAGGAAAAATACATTATGAAAAAGACGAAGTGAGTTGTGTGTGTATTTAAACATACAAATTGCTGTTTGATGTAAGTGCAAATCACATATTTTTAAAGTGTTTAATCTATAAGATAACGGATTTGTATGAGCTAAATAATTAGATGAGTACAAATACTGAGTGCTCTTATTTGCAAGAGAAAAATCATGTTAATCTTAGTTATGTTACAATTCCCCCAAGCAACATTGCAGTATGTAAGATAAGGTAACACTAATGCATTATAGTTTTTTCTCAGGTACAATGTCCCTCATTTTACCAAGTATACCAATTGCCCTTGAAATTGATGTTGTAATATTATTTACATGGTCATTCCAAGTGAGCTTTGAATCCAAAGTTTTTCTTAAGAATTGAATTGTTTTCCTTTCAACTCATTAACAACAAAAAAATCAATAACAATATTTATAACCTGATCAAAGTGTGTTTGGGAAGCACACGAATTTATAATACACGTTTTATCTAAATTAAGGGACACTTTATTGCTTTTAAACCATATTGAAACTGTAACTTATTCATAATTGAGAGTATAAATGAGAGTATTTAAACATTTATGGGAGTAAAATATGTTTGTGTCATCTGCGAAAAGTACGTAAGTAAGAAGTGGTGACGATTTTACTATGTCATTAATATAAATAAGAAAAAGAAGGGGGCCTAAAATTGATACTTGTGCAACACCACATAACACATTCAACTAAGGAGAATTTACTGACTGAAATGATACAAATTGCATTCGATTATCTAAATAGTTCTTTAACCATTTTAGGGCGGTGCCTCTAATACCATAGTGGGTAAGTTTTTGTATCAATATGTCATGATTTATTGTGTCAAACGCTTTTGACAAATCCATAAATACCCCAATTATATGTTCCTTATTATTACGTGTTTTTATTATTTTATCATAAAATTGTATCAAAGCATTTTTAGGACTCTCCTAGAAAGAATACCAATAGTTATTTTCAGGACTACACCAACAGTCCTTTCTAGGACTACCAACAGTCCTTTCTAGGACTACCAACAGTCCTTTCTAGGACTACCATAGTCCTTTCCAGGACTCACAAATCCACCCATCTCACATGGTGCAACCGCAAACCACACGTATTATTATAAAATATATTATCAATTATTGTTTCACTTATTGTTGCACTATTTATTCTAGCAGGTTTAGTAATATGGGGGTAAAACGAATATGATAGCATAGTATTATAACATTTCAATAAATTATTGTTTGTTTTATTAAATAAGTCTAAATTATAATCACCCATTAAATATATGTGTTTATTTTCCTGTGATATCTTATTTAAAACATTATCTATTTGATTTATAAACGTATCTACATCGCTAGGTGGTGGTCTATTAAAGGGGTATTCCGGGCCTGATAAAACCATTCGTTATTTGAATAAGCAGAATAAGAGGCATAATTGGTGAAAATCTGATCAAAATTGGACAAGAAACACGGGAGTTATACCTATTTGAACATCATGTAGTAATGAGTGATCGTTTCAAAATTGCCGCCATATACAACATCATTGACGAGCAACTCGCCATGGCTTTAGTACATGAAAATACACTTATTTCTCATTTTCGTTGCTAAAAATTAAATTTTCTCTGCTTGTTTTCACGAATTCATAGAAGAATATCAATGGGCCAACCTCTTTGGAATTTGTAAGCTCATAAACTTGCTTTGTTATTAAGAAAATTTAATTTTGTAAATTTTCCATGTAGAAGTCAAAATGGCTGCAGCTCGCAAGTGACGTCACGATCGATAGCAATTGCGAACGATACTAAAATCGGAGCAAAGTTCATCCTGTCATAACTTTTGTATTGCTCTACCGTTTTGGCTCAGATTTTCGATCAGGATTCTTCATATTCACTTCATTTTATAGCAAACATCACATTTCTGGGTGGAATTCCCCTTAATGGTTCCCATTATCATATTTATATTTTTACTCATATTAACTTTTACAAATAAACTTTCAGAATCTTCAATTTCTATGTCAGTCCGAATTTTAAATGTAAATATATGATTTATGTACATAACAACATTTCCTCCTCTACCATTCTTGTGTCCTTATCGTTTCATTTCATAGTTAGAGAGATTACAAATTTCGGGTGAATGTTCATGTAACCGCGTTTCTGTGATGCCTATCTAAATTCTATTTAAACTTCGAGCATGTATATGAAATAAACTAATGATTACTAATATTATAAGTTAGTATTAAGTAGATTGATCACGAATGCTATTAAAATCAAAATTAATCTTCTTATTAAATTTATTTATAGTATAATATTCACTGATATGTTCAACTAAATTTTGGTTATCAATAAGAACATCAGGATCAATTTAATTTGAATGATATATTAACAGGGAGCGCACGAGAGGGAATGTATGAAGGGTGAGCATGCAGTGACAAGAAAGTGCACATATTCAAAAAACACAATTTTATGTCGAAAAATTATCAACAAGCATCATGGACGCGGTGTCCTCAAGCGAGACTCCCGATTAGTTATAATTATCGTATATGAATCTAAATACCC
This sequence comes from Echinarachnius parma, assembly GCA_037951105.1. NCBI lineage: Eukaryota > Metazoa > Echinodermata > Echinoidea > Clypeasteroida > Echinarachniidae > Echinarachnius > Echinarachnius parma. Next base: position 40,515 of record JBAMJV010007772.1, on the reverse strand, counting down.
ATTAGTGCAAATTAATTTTAAGAACAATTACAAGATTAGACATAAATCTTCTGCAAACAACATCCAGTTTGACAAGAACTTAATAACGTTTTACGGTGAAAAAATAATAATTATATCGATTTAGCATATACAAAGTAGTGTTACAAATTCAAGAGAACACCTAATAAGCAGTAATTTGATAGTGTGTCAAATGATACACGTTTGTACTCAGTTTTACAAACAATGGAAAGAAAAAAAAAGAAAAGAAATTTAAGAACAACAAAAAATGGTTATAACAAAATGTATTAAAAAGGTTAAGAGTATAAACCTACTTTCGCTTTCACAGTATGGACAGTGTTGCTATGTGCGCATTAGCATGCAGAAAGGCTTGCCCAAGAAAGAATGGTGTACAATGCACAGCTATACAACCTAGATTTGGGTCTCCGGGATTTCAAAGACAAATAAAATGAGGGGTCACTACTCACTTGTATATGTATTCATTCATACAATCACATTGAAAGTAATAAACAATGGGCATTGTATGCTCAACAGGTATACACTACTAGTACCAGAGTCAGAAATAAACAACACTAAACTAACACTATTTATAAACAAATGACATGTGAATAAAGTGTACAAGATAGAGTTAACAATTAAATTAGTGTCTTAGTGTTATGCATTCCTACAAATAAATCAAATTTGACGACCAAACATTATCATACAATTTTTTAAGAAAACCAATTTGTTGATATTTTTGGTGGAATGGACTACTTAAACTATTTTCTTTCATATAGATAGTATTTAATTGTTGGTGTTGGTCCCATTCAACTTTATTTTCTGGCGTACCCACCTTAAACTGTGATTTAAGAGATTGTGGATCTCGACCATTTCCCAATCTACTTAAAGGGGCCATGTAATGCGAATACATGTTGACTTCTAATCATCTGTTTAAGTGTATACATCAACAATTTGTAAACTGTTTTACCGAAATATGTTTTGTTGATTTTAAAATATTTGTGCAATTATTTTGTCCATCTTACTAAGGCAAGCCTAAGCCCAACATCTTAAAAAAACTCTCTAGAGTACAATTCTGTATATGACCTCAACTGTCAATCACAACTCAGTTACTTGTAAGATGAACAATGCACCTTCGACCGGGCTGAGCGCCTGCTCACAATAGTATCACATCTTTGAATACACTACCAACCCACACAATTTCAATTTCAAAAGCAGTTGCTAGATGTATGTCAGAAACCTCAACCAAAAAAGGACAAGAAAAGCACTGATAAGCATTGACATCACTGGTCAGCTTACATTAGATGGAAAAGGAGAAAGACAAAAAGAATATGCCCACAATAACATGCCTTGGATGGTTCCATGCAATAGCTTGTCAGTGTCTTTCTTGTCATAATAATGGTTGGGGTTTTGTCACATAGCAACTGCTATTGAAATTGAAAGTGTGTTAGTTGGTAATGTATTCAATCATGTGATACTATTTTAAGCAGGCGCTCAGCTTTGGTGAAGGTGCATTCTTCATCTTATAAGTAACTGCGTTGTGATTGACAGATGAGGTCACTTGCAGAATTTCACTCTGGAGACATGTTGTGTGGGCGTTCCCGATTTGAATGTTCAAGTTGATTTCTTGTTTCATTTACTTTTCCATTGAAAAAATATTAGTGTAATTGGAATCCACTGGAAAAACTATCCCTGATAGGCTAAACAATGTTTTTGATGTGATTTCCATGACATAAAACCTTTAAAGATGTATACTTGAGGATTGGTTCTTTCTGGAAGAAATTGTGCAGAGGTTTTCGCCTGATTTTGAATCCACGCATATAAGAGTACGGTCAGTATTAACGGCTTCTTGCAGCGAATCGTGACAAAATGGTGGACCAGTATTCGAGTTACCTGATATAGTCCATGCAGTCTTTGTACGGCCTTCCTTCTCCTTGTATTATCAGTGATGTAGCAGGCGACGAAGATTTGACATAATTATAGCAGTCGCATGATGGCGTATCGTATCCTGGAACCTGTTTTGAAGATGCACATATTTAGTGGGATGGTATAATAGGTGATGCATGATAGGTATCATTTGTGACCGCTTACCCCAAAACCCCCAAAAAGTTGACAAACATGAATTTGGATTTTTTTATCTAGCTAGAAAGAGTAGACTCTAAGCTTTAAAATGATATATAACTCATCAAATTTGGACACTCCGAACCTAATCAACAAAGCGATTAAATGTAGGAGAGTGGGAAGGTCTAGTTTTAAAGAATGAGGAGAAAAGAGTCTCTAAAGATTAGGGTCACTCAGGCGCGTAGTGCGGAGGAGCCTAGAAAACTGCTCATTACTCAACTTTGGCTTCGTTTTAAGACTCAAAATTTGAAACAGTCGATAGAGGAAAGATTATGCTTTCAGGTAAAGTAAAGTTTTAAAATTAGTTTTTTCAGCAAAAATTACATACTTTGGCTCGTAGCGAAGAATCATATACCGCGACTTTTTTGGGGTTTTGGGGTAAGCAGTCACATTTGGTGTATACCCTAACCCTACTTACAAACTATGATTGAGCGGAACGAATTAAATAGTGAAGAAAACAAATATTTCATCGAGATAAACATTCTTGTACCCAACAAGTATGCACTTCTTTCATGCGACAGATGAATTGTTATTTGTGTGTTTGGACTGAAATTAATTTTATACGAATTATCGAGCAATTATCAAAATGATAAATACAATACCCGAAATCAATACAACAGGTATACAAAAATTACAAAACACATACTAAAACGCCTGTTATCATTTTAAAAAGAGCCGTTAAAGCTATAACAATTTTTGTGATTATTGTCTTTTCCTATGTGTAACGTGTAGATAACAACGAGTGCGCCAGCAACCCCTGTATGAATGGAGGCACCTGTGAGACCTGTGAGGGTGAAATCAACGACTTCGTCTGCCAGTGTCCCGTCGAGTGGGAGGGAGATCGATGCCAGACACGTACGTTATGTTTAAAAATTGATATGCGCATAAATAAATTATCTTGCATACGTGAATGAAAATATGTATTCGTAGGTAACATGTACTATACGCAGGTAATGTTTAAAATAGCGTTGTCCACTTTTTAAAGGGACTTAGTAACATTGTCAAAATCCTCAAAATACAATCGAAATTCTAGCGGTTCCCTCATACCTTGTTGTATTCTTATCAACACCAAAATCATGGGACAGGTTTCGGTTGTTCAAATTTCCCTCATTACTCGCCCATATCAAATCCATTTAACTTTAAAAAGGAAAAAATTGCAGAATACCCGACCACGCATCAGTACAAGTTTGTTGGCAACCAACAGCCAACGGAATCGATCGAGGTGTGCACGTGCGCGCGCACCTTAGCTTAGATCATGATTAGATCACAGTAAAAAGACAGACAAATTCCATCTCGTCACTCTCAAGATCAGGGTGTTTAGGAAAATTAACAACAGGCGAACACTGGCCAACGCAGTCAAAGTATGCACATTAGATCAGGTTGTTTAAGGATATTGCAACTGGCCAACACTGGCCAACGCAGTCAATGTATGTAATTAGATCATGAAGTTTAGGAAAATTGCAACTGGCCAACACTTGCCAACGCAGTCAATGTATGCAAATTAGATCAGGGTGCTTAGGAAAATTACCAACTGGCCAACGCAGTCAATGTTTGCAAAATAGATCGGAGTGTTTAGGAAAATTACCAACTTGCCAACACTGGCCAACGCAGTCAGAGTATGCAAATTAGATCAGGGTGCTTAGGAAAATTGCCAACTGGCCAACACTGGCCAACGCAGTCAATGTTTGAGAATTAGATCAGGGTGTTTATGAAAATCGCCATCTGTCCAACACAATAAGGCTTGTGTTGAAATATCAACTAGAAATTTCTGGCCTTCGTTTTTATTTACGTTTCTGTTATTACCCGTATGATAATCGTCTTTGTCATCATCATATCATCACAAAAACATCTTCATTGACATTATCATAAATATCAACATCGTCACCATGAACATCATCATTAAGTTTCATTATCATTATCGTTATCATTATCATCATTATCATAATAATTCTCAAAATCAGTTAAATCACCGCCCGTATCCTTTGCTTTATTTATTTATTATATGGACAGCGATTTTATGATTTATAGGCGTTTCGAGCAATTAATGTTTTTGAAAATGAGATGGAAACAGTTGGATATGTATATGTGAAAGTGTGAAACACATATTTATACTTCAAAACACAATAAGGCTTGTCTGGAAATATCAACTTTAAATCTCTGGCCTTCGGTTTTGTTAACGTTTCTATCATTCCTCATCATAATCATCCTTATCATCATCATTGTAAAGCGCTTAGAGATGATTATCAATCGTGATAGGCGCTATATAAATAAAAGATATTATCATTATTATTATTAATTATTTTCGTATAACATCTTCATAATCTTTATCATCAACATCGTCACCATCAACATAATCATCAGTTTCACGTTTATTATCATAATGATCTTAAAAATCATTAACATTACTATCAATTCCTTAAAATCACCATGATTATTATCATTCTAATCATCATCATCATTATCATCATAATCATCATCATTATTATCATCATAATCATCCGCATCTCATTATCATCATTATCATCATAATCATCATCATTATTATCATCATAATCATCATCATCTCATTATCATCGATATATTTATACATTATAAATAACTACCACAATCACCCCCTTAAAGAAAGAGAAATGACAGACTATTAATTGTCACCCCCCCCCCCCCCCCGCCTCCGCCACTGAGAAAGATCAGTCAAATACGCTTGTAAATTTGTCAGTTATGAAAACACCATGGACCATCTGAAGCCCCCACACCCTCCCATCTCCCCGCCTCCTTTGCTTTATTTGTTTATTATAATTATGCATGGCAGGGACAAAAGTGATTTTGTGATTTATAGGCGTTTCGATCAATTAATGCTTTTGGAAAGGAAATGAAAACAGTGGGATATGTGAAAAACATATTTATACTTCAAAACACAATACGGCTTGTGTGGCCTTCGGTTGTATTTACGTTTCTATCATTCCTCATAATCATAATTGTTATCATCATCTTCATCATCATCATATCAATATATAAAAATCTTCATCATCACTAGCATTATCTTCATCGACATCTTCATCATCAACATCGTCACCATCAACTTAATCATCAGTTTCACGTTGACTATCATCATATTCATCATCTCATTATCATCCTTATCAAAATATCATCGTCATTCGTATGTCCATCATCAAAACCACCATAATATTATAAAGAACTACAACACCTTACAAAAGAAAATAGAGAAATGTCAGACTATTAATAGTCAGCCCCCCCCCCCCCCCTCAAGGAAAGATCGGTCAAATGCCCCTTATGAATAAGTCAGTTATGGAAACTATGTGCTGTATGTAGCCCCTGCACCCCCCCCCCCCCCCCCCCCCTCTACCGCACATCATTTGCTTTATTCATTTATTATATGTGAATTTCAGATTTATAGGCGTTTCGAGCATTGCTTTTGAAAAGGAAATGAAAACTGTGGGATATGTGAAACACATTATGTTGAATTTTAATCATCATCTATATGATCATCATCATCCTAATATCATATACCATCTTCATCATCACCCTAACTAACCCCCCACCAGGCGCGCCGGAAGCAGTTTTGGATTGTGGGGAGGGGGGGGGCAAAACCCCAATGGGGCTCACAATTTGTGTGTGTAGGGGCTCATGCCCAACCACACTCTGGGTTGCCAACTTTGAGCCAGATGTGAGAGTGAGAAATTGCGTGGGAGCGAAGCGACTGAGCGGGGGAGGGTGTGGTAGGGGGGTGTCCCCCTCCCACAGTAGGGAGTTTTTGTATTTGTTGGACTTGATTGTGCAATCTGGTGCATACCTAGATAATAAATTCGGCTGTATTTGGGAAAGTGTGATATGATTTTGATCGACCAGAAATGTTAAATATATATTTTCACGTAGAAAACAAATAATTGACACACTAATACATATGTACCCCCAAAACACACACATACAAACATAAACCATAATTTGCAACATTATGTTTGATCCAACAACACACAGCCAATAATGAGTCCCGAGGGTGCGAAGCGCCTGAGGGCTGGGGCAGGGAGGGAGGGGGAGGGTTTGGGAGGGGGTATCCCCCTCCCACGGTAAGAAAAATGTTGCATTTATGGACTTGAAATTGTGCAATCTGGTGCATACTTAGATAGTAAATTCGGGCTTAAGATTAACTGTGTCTGGGAAAGCGTGTTATGATTTGATATATTTTCACGAAGAAAATAAATAATTGACATACTAATAAATATGCACCCAAACTCACACATAAATATTGTATTTAGTGTCCTAAACAGTTCCAACATAAACCATATGACACATGTATGATCCAACAACATGGCCTACATCCAATAATGAATCCCGAGGGAGCGAAGCGACCGAGGGCTTGGGCAGAGCCAGAAGGGGAGGGTTTGGAGGGGGTATCCCCCTCTCACGGGGAAGATTTTGCATTTATATGGCGCAATTTGGTGCACTTCATGCCATACATGTGAAGGAAATTTAGAATCCGAGTTAAACAAAAAAAAATAAATGTCTATGCGGCTCATCAGATGTTTACAACAAATTGAGATAATCTGTTCGTGCGCGAAGCGCGCAGCGAAAATTGAAAATGGATGTATAAACTAGTTTTTGAACGTTAGCTCATATATTTAATTTTGTCTTTCCCACTCTTTTAAAAAAAATTTGGGAGGGGGGTGGGGCTTTTTTGGGGGGCAAATTCTCCTTTTGCCCCCCCCCCCCCCCCCTCCACTTCTGGCGCCTTTGCCCCCCACTTAGTCCAACCGGCGCAATTATACATTTTCCACATTAATTTATCAGTTTTCATATAGAATACCCTTACTAAAGGCCCAGTCCCATACTGACGATTTTCACGGCGACTCGTAACGACTCGCAACGATTTACTAGAACGAATGGACTCGATTTAGCCACGATTAACAGCGAATTTGGAATAATTATACGGCGATTCAAGACGAATATTCGTTCTTCGTCGTTGTTCAACGAGTCAGTTCCTTCTTTTGTCTTTAACCATTGCGGTAGAAAAATCGTGACAGAAAAAAAGTTGTGGTCCCATAGTGGCGATTTTACGGCGACTCGCAACGAATTATCATTCGTGGAGAAATCGCTTGAGTCGTCGCGAGTCGTTGTAGTTCGTTGCGAGTCGTTGCGAGTCGTTGCGCATCGCGAAGAATGCAATGAAATCGTGTTAGCACAACGAATGTTTTGAGCTGTTCCAAAACTATCGCAATGTCGCAACGATTTCCTCACATTCTTTTTATGGAACAATCGAGCAGTGCACAATATGAACAATCGGACTTGTTTGAGTCAGTTCCATGTGCGTAGATTTGTCATTGATACCATTCAACAGGGGGATAATCTATTCATTCACCCCCCCCCCCTTCGTGATGAATAGGTCTCTACGCCCATGGTCAGTTAAAAAACGGAAAGCCGCAATCTTCACAACGAAGCGATGCGAGTCGCAACAAATTGCAACGATGCGGAACGACTTGACACGAATATGCAACGGTAAATACAATGATTTTGTTTTGGTGAAAATCGTCGTGGTGTGGCGATTGTTTTGAACAGTTGAAGACGGCGATTTTGGCTCCGCTTTCACGATTTTTCTTCACGATGCGCAACGGTTTGGGGGAAGAACCGGTACGATGTAACACGATGCAACACGACCTAAGCGATTTCCTCGACGAATGTCAAATCGTTGCGATTCGCCGTGAAAATCGTCAGTATGGGACTGGGCCTTAACCCTCATTAGTCCAAACGGCTCAATTATTCATCTTCCGTGTCAATTAATCAGTTTGCGTATATAATACCGTAACTAACCCCCACTTAGTCGATCTAAACGGCGCAATTATTCATCTTCCATATTAGTTTATGAGTTTGTCTATACTACCCCCCAATTAGTCCAAACTGCGCAATTATTCATCTTGCGTATTAATTTCTATTTCTATTCATTTATAATTTTTTTGTATATAATACCCTATCTAACCATTCACTTAGTCGATCCTAACGGCGCAATTATTCATCTTCCATATTAAATTATCAGTTTTCCTATATAATACCCTAACTAACCCCACCCCACTTAGTCCAAACGGCGCAATTTTTCATCTTCTGTATTAATTTCTATTTACCTGTAAAAAGTGTATAATACCCTAACTAACCCCCCACTTAGTTCCAACGACGCAGTTATTCATCTTCCGTATTAATGTATCAGTTTTCCTGTATAAGACCCTAACTAACCCCCACTTATAGTTCGAACGGCTCAACTATTAATTTTCCGGATTATACTTTATCAATTTCCTAAGAAAACGGACCGGGGCACTTCCCCAAATATAGTAGTAGCAAAATGAACATGTCCGTCGGATAGGTGTCTTTTCCAATGAAAAGCGATACCAAGAATCGTCATTTTGGTCGTGTAGTTTTTGTTTTAGGGCGCTCTGAGTGACACCATGTCAGGTTCCCATTTTTGTCAATTTTTACCAAGTCATTGCCTGATAATTCGCACTATACTGCCCGTTATAGCATCGGACAACTGTGCCCAATCTTTCGTTTCACAGCTGAATGCACACTATCAATGGCGCGCGTACTGCTCCGCTATAACGGGCCGTCAGTGCAAATTATCGACCCAACGGAGTCAGAATATGCAAATGGTGAACTGTAATTGTTACTGTACTTATTATGCATGCCGACTCCGTTGGCCGTTGGCTGACCAACAATGGGCCAACGGAGTCAGTACAGAATTATGCAAATTAGTTCAAAATCGTCAAACTGTAAATGTAATATGCATACAGCGCGCGCAGCTGATGTACATCATTTGACTCCGTTGGCTGTTGACTGACCATCAAACTGGTATGAGGAGTGGTGGGTATTCTGCAATTAAGCCTGAAATTCGTACACAACACCTAGAAAACATATCAGATAACAATAATATATACTTTATCAACCACTCATAACTTTTTGCAAAGTTACTAGATCCCTTTAAAATACTGGAAATAATTTTTGATTCACGGCGTATTCACAAACTTATGGAAATTGGCACAATGGGAGAGTCTCAACATATGTTCGATGTACACTGCACATATTACATGATCTGCTAGTATAGATTAGCTGTTTCTTTGCAATATGAACACTCCATGAACAATTACGTAAACTCCTTGTTTTCCAATACCCTAATATTCCACTAGGTCGTTGATTTCTCATCAACATCATCCTTGTACTGTTATTCGTAGAAGTACTTTTACTTGCGTTTCTTTATTCCCTCTATCTGCCTCACAGATAAGCTAATTCAAGTAATTTTGTTTTCTTCTCAGATAAGAAGGGGATTCGATTAGCAGATGGACCTAGCACGAAGGAAGGACGTGTGGAAGTATTGAGCTATGAGAAATGGTACACTGTTTGTAGCGATGGTTTAGATATACAACATGCCCACGTTGCTTGTAGACAGTTGGGGTTCCCTAACGGAGCTGTTTCTCTCTCGCGAGATGCAAAGTACGGACAGGGAGTGGAGAGAGGCCTGTCTTGATGAATGGGTTGAACTGCACTGGTACAGAAGACAAACTGAGGGATTGTCCGATTGATTCCTTCATCTATAATGGTTGCACCCGCGATAAAATTGTCGGGGTCCTTTGTCGAGGTATGGCACAAAAGTTCTTATTCATATACGATGAAAGTTACAGCATTTATTTCAAATTAATTGCAGCTTGGTATAATAGCTAAGATTAGATATGCATTATGTGTACCTTAAAAAGGGAAGTTTATACACGCTTTTAGCGAATTGGTTGAATGGAATACAATTTTAAAAGCAAATATTAGCAGCGAAAGTTTCAGCAGATTTCGATAATCCAAACAAGTACAATACTCGTCAAAGTTTTGCTTACACTATTGTATACCAGCTTATTAGTTATTTTTTTCTTCTTATTATGTGATGTCACAGAAGAACAAACCCAGCTGTACTGTACACAAAACTTCACAATAGTTTACTTATCATGAAATTGCATCTTCCCTTTACTTTTATTGATTGAAAATGTGCAAAGTAAAATAGGCTTCGCCGGGAAACGAACCCGAGACATCCGGATTGCTAGAACGGTGCTCAACAATTGAGCCACAAAGACTCTTGAATGGGGGCCGTTATCGTTAAACCCTTTCATTTCTCGATTAGTCAGAAGCTATATAAACCAGGTACACGCCCGAGAATAATTAAATAACCTTTCTGAAGAAAGTGCGCGGGATCACACACAGTGATGCAGCTTTGTATTTATTTGATTCAAACATAGATGAAACTGACTATAAATACTTTGAATGATTGTAAATGAACAAAGAAAAATAGCCTTCGCCGGGAATCGAACCCGATACCTCCGGATTGCTCGTCTGATGCTCAACCATTAATCCACAAAGACCCTTGAATGCGGAAGTTCCAATGAAACCTTTTTCATTGCTTAATTAGTCAGATATATAAACCGGGCACTAATCCTACTTTTATTCTCAGATAAGTTGATTCTGCGAGCATTTCAGATAAAAGCTCCTCAGCTGGTCTAGTGATATCCAAGAAGAATACAAAAAACAAGAAGAACATCAAAGTCTCTGGGAAAATGTTTTATCGTTACATCACATAATGGGCCGTATGCATACAAACAAGCAATTGCTTGTGCTAGCCTTTTGCTTGAATCGGTATGAATGAAAACAAGCAATTGCTTGCAAGCAAAAGCATGTGCTTACAAGCACTAGCAATTGCTTACTGCTCGTAAGCAATTGCTTACCAAACAAGCAATTGCTTAAAACCGTATGCAGACAACGAACCTTTTACTTGGGCCGTATGCATAAAAACAAGCAATTGCTTATAGCAAATGCTTTAAGCACAAGCAAGAGCTTGTCAAGCAAAAGATCAAGTTCAAGCAATTGCTTAAATTCGTATGCACAAGCCTTTGCTTGTGCTCAAACCTTTTGCTTGCACTGCCAAGCAATTGCTTACGTGTTGGACAAAGGATCGTTACGGTTGTGCGAACATCGCACTGCAGGGCAACAACGCTTCGTGCCCGACCTGGCAGCAGTATTTTTTTATTACGCAAATAGGGGGGAAACAGCGCGGAGCATCAGGGGGGTTTCTGTGCAGATCGATGGACAAAAATTGCCGTAAAAAGTCTAAAATAACAGGAATTTGATCACAACATAACCTCTGGAATATGGAGCTTGAAATCATCCTGAAACGGTACGAAAATTGATCCTTAAACGCGAATGCCCTGAGTAAGCAAGAGCTCAAGCTGGTCTGGATGTGCTTGAAAAAACGCAAGCAATTGCTTATCAAGACAAGTAAAAGGTTCGTTTTATGCATACGGTTTTAAGCAATTGCTTGTTTGGTAAGCAATTGCTTACGAGCAGTAAGCAATTGCTTGTGCTTGTAAGCAAATGCTTTGCTTGCAAGCAATTGCTTGTTTTTATGCATACCGATTCAAGCAAAGGCTAGCACAAGCAATTGCTTGTTTTTATGCATACGGCCCCTTGTCTTGATAAGCAATTGCTTGCGTTTTTTCAAGCACATCCAGACCAGCTTGAACTCTTGCTTACTCAGGACATTCGCGTTTAAGGATCACATTTTCCTACCGTTTCAGGATGATTACGAGCTCCTTATTCAAATTTCTGTTATTTTAGACTTTTTACGGCAATTTTCGTACATCGATCTGCACAGAAACCCCCCTAATGCTCTGTGCTGTTTCCCCCCTATTTGCGTTTACAAAAATACTGCTGCCAGGTCGGGTACGAAGCGTTGTTGTCCTGCAGTGCGATGCTCGCACAACCGTAACGATCCTTTGTCCAACACGTAAGCAATTGTTTAGGCAGTGCAAGCAAAAGGTTTCAGCACAAGCAAAAGCTTGTGCATATGAATCCAAGCAATTGCTTGAACTTGATCTTTTGCTTGACAAGCTCTTGCTTGTGCTTAAATCAATTGATAATAAGAAATTGCTTGGTTTTATGCATACGGCCCAATATGTTAGTGAATTGCCATCAAGAGAGGGTGGAAGATAGAATTTGACGAAATTAAAACCTTTGAATGGAAAATCCCATTTTTTCTCAAACGTTCATGTTGGGTTTCTAAATTGCTCCCCTTCGAATCGACGTTACTATGTGCAGATGTAAGGACATTTATTTCCGGGATATGAAGTAGCAAGATGAAGATAAATGTGACATATATTTGAAAATTTAAATCAGACAACAACAATATTACTACTCTTAGACAAAATTAAGAGCTAGTTTGTTGTGTCAACGTCTATATCACAAATTCAGTCAATATACAGAGCGTATAAAAAAAGGCGTTACACTTTTGACAAATCTGTCAAAACTACATTTCAAAATATTTAGAAGATGTTTTCATGCCGATAGATGCCCAATAGTCTCATCTATCAAGTGTCACTAACAAAACAAATTTCGTTCACGCTTGGGCGAACACTGACTGTTTTTGTCCAGAGTGTGAAAAATGACTTGCGCCAAAATGAAAAGAGGGAAAATTAAACCAGCAGTCCGAATAAGTACTCCCATTCAAACAAATTGCTCTGTTGCATAAATTTAGGATTATGTTATGATCATAGGCGTACCTAGGGGGGGGGGGGGGTCATTATGCCCCCCCCCCCTTAAGATCTCGGCCGTGAAAATTTGCACGCATGATAAGTGAAGTGTAACGAATACAATGGTAATTAAAATTTTTTGAAATATTCATTAATTTGCATATTTATGGTAATTTATGCAAATAAGGTCATGAAATTCATATTTTTACCCATAAATCATATATTCTTCATAATTAAACATTGGTTTTCACTACATATATTCTGTAGAGCCCCGTTCTTCCTTGTGTTTTCTATTGTTTTTATAATTTCTTATGTATTTCTTTCTTTTTTTAACTTATGTATTGTATTTGTTTTGTTGTTTATTTTATTTCTAACTATAATTCAACTATTTTGAACCCCAAAACAAACATAAGAAATGTAAACAAGATCAAATAACCAATGGTATACCTATTTTTACGAAAACTGATATTTCCATATGTTTTGTACACAAATCACGAAATTGAGCGATTTTCGGGCTGACATGCATAGACAAAAGGTCACGTGACTTTGTAACGGTAGGTCCGATTTTCAAATTTTTTTGTTTTAAAATATGCGCAAGACCAAAACGCAAAAAGTCACCGAGCAGCGGCGCGTCATCTTACCGCGTTTTGGAGCAATACAAACAATCGCGCGTGGGGGGGGGGGGGGGGGGGCATTATGGCCCCCCGGCCTTATTAGGGTTAACCCCTCCCCCCTTTCAAATTTTAACTGTTCTCGAGACCAAATGTCAATGGTCTCGACAGTCATTTTCGTTGGTCTAGTCCTCCAAAAGTGTGAAAAACTGTGGTCTCGGCCTCGAAAATGTCAAACATTTTCCACGACTACCCCCCCCCCCCCCCCCCCCCCTCGCTTACAGGATTCTCAACCACTGGGTCTTGGTCTTGAAAATTGTGGACCGGACCTGGCCTCGGTCTTGAAAATGTCGAAAATTCGCGGTCTCGCTTGCGAATATTTTCTCTAATACTACAACCCCCATCCCCCCTACCAAGCTTACCAAATGCTCAACCACTGGGTCTTGGTCTTGGTCTCGAAAATTGTGGACCGGACCTGTGGTATAAAATGCATTAACTTCAATTGTAAAACCGTGCATTTTTAAATTTGTAATGATGATAATACTTTTGCGAATTTCGAAATTTGACTATTTTGTCTGTAAATGTGTGCTCACTCAACCATAGATTAATGGTTACCTGTTATTTGTACACATTGTTTTCCCAACTATCATATGAATATATGGCAAAAACGAAATCTTGAAACGATTCTTGGTTATGAAATTATGGGCAATTGCTAAGGGGTGAAGTTAATTATTGTGTTCGGTTTATAAGGAAAGCTCCATGCGCGCTGCTTAGATATGATAACATTTCTGTCAAAACAAAACAGCTTGTTCCGTGCGTATTCGCGCGCTTGAAATCTCGTTAGCTATATACTGGTGCCGTCACACCCAAGCCATGCTTCTCCTGCGTTCTCGTACTTATAACAAACCAACATTTTGATCAAAGCGCAGTGGAACCGCTGACAAATCGAGCGATTAATGACACAGTGGTAGCTCGTTCACGCTCTTACCACGATCTTACTATGCTCCCCGTACGCTTTCGCCACGCTTTCCGAGCTATTCACTGTGCACGCTCCGTGTATCTGTAAAAATAGCTCAGAACAATGGGACGAGGCCGTTTATGCTCTACGCTCTCTGCCACGCTCTCTGCGATCCTATACCATGTACGCATGTAGTTGAACACCACTCAGTGCGTTTCCTACTAGGTGGAGGGGGATTAAGCTAGGGGGAGGGTTATTATTGTTTACTATCATTGTTATTATTATTATTATTAGTATTAGTAGTAATAGTAGTAGTATTATCATAATGATTGTTATTATGCAATTCAGACAAATGTAATTTAAAAAACATAACTTTTTGGGGAACTGGGGGTGTCTGTACCATCAATGTATGAACATCGTGGTTTTGCGACCGTTTTTTTTTTTTTTTTTTTTTTTTTTTTGGGGGGGGGGGGGGGGGGGGGGGGTGCACGTTGGGAACGTGTCACCGAGATGCATACATAGGGTGTGCGTATGTCCCCATTCATTGGAGCCTCATATAATTTGTTTGCCGCCATGCCACGTTTTAGCCAGAAATTGAGTTTCCCCCAGATGTATTTTGCCCGGGACATGCCATTTTAACTTGTGACATCATTTTACCTATAGTTGTTATCTATAGCCTATAGGCCTGGTCACATATGACCGGATTGCGTAAACGTCTGCCAAACGTATAGAAAATATGCGAAATAAAAATCATTCGGTGACGAACGTAATCTCCATTGTTGCTTGAAGAACGGATATGAAATGGATTTAACGTACAAAAGCGCACAATTACCAGACATCATCGTATGAGTAACGGACAACACCGTACGAGTAACTTACAAGAACCGGTCAAAACGAAAGTGAAACGCATAAGAAACTGACAAAACGTTCTTCGAACGTATTTATTATCCCGGTCATATCTGACCGGATTGCGAAAACGTATGCCAAACGAACAGCAAAATTGTCACTCCGTTCGTATATGTTTCTTGTCCGTTTCTTGTTCGGTGAATACGTTCCTTGTACGGCGATGTCTGTTCTATCAGTTTGAAAGTTTTGTGCATGCACAAAAACTTGAAACGGACACCACCGAATACAGTCGTCCGTTGGTCGTACGTTTGTTGTGCGCTGTTGTGTATACATCCGTTTTGTTCGGTACTCGTACGTTTCTCGTCCTGTACTTGTCAGTTCGTATCCGTTTATGTCCGGTGGACCTGTGTCACGACCGGACAACTAACGGATTCCGAACAAAACGGATGCACAGCGTACAACAAACGTACGACCAACGGACGACTACTTTCAAACGGATAGAACAGACATCGCCGTACAAGGAACGTATTCACCGAACAAGAAACGGACAAGAAACGTATACGAACGGAGACAAACGGAGACGAACGGATTGACAATTTCTGCCTGTTCGTTTGGCATACGTTTACACAATCCGGTCAGATGTGACCGGGCCTTATAGCGTACACTAGCAGAAGTGCTGGAATAGTAAGGAAATAATTAATGATTTTGTGTGCAATGGCCGAATAATATTGCACGAAATGCGAGTCTAATGCACAAGGCACGCAGTGCCGCGTGCATTAGACAAGAGGCGAGGCGAGCATTGAGTGAAATATTATTGGCCCAATTGCACAGGCAAAAGCATTCCCTTTTTCCTTTATATAACACCTACCGGTGGTACTTTACATACAAAATAATATATTTTCTTAACCTTTAAGTTTAAAAGACTCCAGGAGAAAAGATGCTGTTCCAACAGAACTCGAATAAAAAGAATGTGAATTGTTCTCAGTCTTAACTTGGTCTTTACAGAATTCACAGTCAAGTCTCAAGACATTTCTCTAGTTCAGCGTCAATTTGATAGAAGGAAATACGTTGCCATCGTAAACGATATTCGTCGATCACAAGTATGGTTGAGAGACCCCCACATCGGCACCCTAAAACATTTCCGACAGTTTTAGACTTAAAAATCGTACAAATTTCATAAAACTTTACTCACACATTGAGAAAATGGTGCAGATTCCGATGCGATGATCAGATTTCCGATTTATAATTTATATTTTGCGATATCGACTTCGAACGCGCGCGTTGTTTTTTGGCTTCACGAGTTCGAAGTGTTTTTATTACCGGCACCCCCTCAACTCTCATTGACAAACGCACGCAACTCAAAATTTCTTGTGCGATGCATGGCATTATTTCACAAATTTCACAAAAATATTCGTAGCGGACGATAAACGCATTATTTCTCCCTCGAAATGTCGACCAGTGCAGTTTCTAAGGGTAGCGCGCATCATCACATGCGCGATTTTTCACAACACGCGCAAAAACAAATATTACGCGGGGTGCCGATAATAAAAACAGTGCCGATGTGTAGTACACCTACCATACCATACAAGTGTTGGCATCCGCGCGCCCTTTTCTCCCATCCCGAGGCAGATTATGCACAACATTCACCCCTGAAAAGTGACCTACTTCTTTACTGCGCGCAGTACGCGCGCGGTGCAAGCGTATGCGCGATGTTTTCTATTTTCGGAATGCAACCCCAAAAGTTCAAGTCATTACGTTAAATTTGAAGGGGAAAAAAGACAGTTCTTTGCACCAAGATCAATGCAGCTCGCGGATATCTTGTTTTTAGAAATTTGCGTCACTTTTTTAGACCATCTTCTGATTTGTGTCGAAAATATCACCTATTGATTTTAGAGGCGGAATAGAATCACGGCGTGGTAGCTCAGGATCTTAGCACGACAATAGTAAGTATCGTTTATAACAAATAATCCCGGAAACGGGATAACGAATGAACTTAAGGGAGGCTTGCGTAGTTGCTATGTATCCTGGATACCGCTCAGTAATTGACTTTGCACGTAATCGACAGAAGACGCGAGAGAGGTCACACATGTACAAAATCAATGGCGAGCCTAACTGAGCGGACACAGGCCCGGCATAGAAAAGGCCAATTTTCGTGGCGCTTAAAATCGTATAATTTCATCCCAATGACCAGTGTCTTCAAAATAGTATGTAAACAAGTATTGGGGCGTTCGATTATTGCATAAATCTGTCCATGAAAATGTCAACTTTTAGCTGTGTGGTCATTCAATCAAAGAAGTGAGCGAGTGTCAACACGTGTATGGTACAGCAGGCCGGCGCTCGTATGTTTAACGCAATTAATTCGATTCAATATACATTTAACGACGTGCGCGCCTCGACATTACTACGCGCTTAGCGCGCTTGTTGACTAGGCAACTGAATAAACAAACAAACAAAGGGGGTATTCTCGCAATGCAATACATACATCGTCGCTGGGCAATTAAAAGGACAAATTGACGGTATCGATAGCAAAAAACGATACTTACTTTTTTGGAAGAAACAACATTTTGACATTTTGGGCAATAATATTTTTAAAATGCCAAATCCAGTAATCTTGTTTAGTGAAACAGTTATGTAGGCTATAAAGCAATCAAGTCGTTTAATTTGGCCTACGCTCAGTTCTTTTTAACGGAGTTATTTACGCATTTCTGAATTTGCCCTTTTTACATGCACGATATCGCGTCGATATTGGGCATGAAAAAGGACAAAATGCGTATTGCCCTTTTACGCGCATTGATAATGCACAGGCAATGCGCGCAACTTGGCGCAATAATGGGCAGCTAAAAGGGCAAATCCCTTTTTGTCCTTCGTATTGCCCATATGATATATATTTTTGATTTTCTCAAAAAGTTGGGCACATATGGGAATTCTAAACATATCATCGGATAGGTTTTAAAGAACTCTATCTGAAAATAAAATAAAAACAAAATCGATATTCGACGATAATATCGGCCATTTTGCCCTTTTTATTGCCCAGCGACGACATAACGAGCGAGCATATAGCAGCTCGCTAGCGCTGCATACCATGTATTCATGTCTGCACGAATTTTATTTATTTATTTATTTATTTATTTATTTTATTTATTTTGGGTATAAAAGCAACTACCATGGCAGCCCGCAGGCCGAATTGAGGTAGTTTTACAAAGATATAATACAAAATTGCAAACAATATACAAGGGTACAAACTACATATAATAATAAAATAATTTTACATACGAGAACATAATCACATGTATAATATAATAATATAATTTAATTGGCTTTCAAAAATACAAAACATATGGTGAACTAGTAGGGCAACGTGCATGGTTGGTTCGCATATACACAGCAACAATCACAAACTTTTATTATCTAATCAAATCACACACTCGGTACGCACATCTTTTTGTGTTGATATTGCACAAAACATACTGGACACTCGCATACCATGCTGCTTGTACACATGCTGCATGTAAACACAAACACAAACCTACCGCATTTATAAAACACTCCGCATAATTCCATGGGCGCAGATCCGTACGTAATGCCCATTCATGAGGGGGGGGGGGGGGGGTGAAGATCATCCCCTGATGAAAAGGCACCAATAACGGGACTACGCCCAATGATAAACTCGTACATCTGCATTCATAAACAATCATGTTATGCACACAGACAAGTGAACACGCACGGATAATCACGCGTCAAACATAGCAAAGACAGACAAACACGCACCGCTTATAAGCATTTACAAACATGCACTCACACACCGTTACACATGCACATTCGTAGCGTACACACACATTACAGACAAGTGAACACTCACAGAGAATCACACGTCAAACATAGCAGAGACAGACAAACACGCACCGCTTGTAAGCATTCACAAACAAACCATACACACACTCACACGCACACACACTATACATTCAAGTACACATTGACTCGCAATTACAAACATACACTTTCATGCACTTAGCTAATTATTAATAGTCACAACCATTACCATTGCACGAGCCCACTAGACATAACAAAAGCAACGAGAGAAGGGGGGGGGGGGGGGGCATTCATGCTCCCCAAGACTATTATATTGAAAGACATATAAAACAATTACAAATTGGAACGTCTTAAATAATTGGCATATGAATAAAAAATTGGCATACGAGTAAAAATTGGCATACGAGTAAAACTTTGTAAGAGTTTAAAAATTTGCAAGAGTTTAAAAATTTGGCATACATTATGCATAACTTTATATTAACGGCAAGTGAAAAGGTATTTCCAAAATCTTCATAGTGTTTATTGTTCAATCATATAGATTTAGATTATATTATCATTATTTACTATCAAAAGTCTTTTTTCACAACT
Source organism: Echinarachnius parma (assembly GCA_037951105.1). Classification (NCBI taxonomy): domain Eukaryota; kingdom Metazoa; phylum Echinodermata; class Echinoidea; order Clypeasteroida; family Echinarachniidae; genus Echinarachnius; species Echinarachnius parma. Next base: position 21,031 of record JBAMJV010007772.1, on the reverse strand, counting down.
AAAGTTCCTTTTCGAGAGTTCTATCAAGTTTGTGTGTTTAAGAGTTTCGTCAGGTATGGTAACGGGCTTTTCCTAAATCGTTCAGTTTTACATTTGAATTCTGTTCTGCTTTCAGAGTTTCTGAGGTTGTATCTAGTTGTTTCCTTTCGTTGCGCAGGTAGGAGGTCGCGAAGGACAGACGATGGTAACGTTTTTGCGAAGGATACGCACAATTCAGTTCGTCTGCTTTCCAGCGAGTCCAATCCGCATAGCTGCAGCGCTTCATTGTAGCTAGTGTAGTCGGGACCGAGGATTATCCGGCACGCGCGCTTCTGGATACGTTCTAAGTCATTGAGTTGCTGTTGTGTGATGCTGCCCGTCCAAACAGGGGCGGCGTACTCGGCGATCGGGCGCACAAAGGATTTGAAGATAGTTACTAAGTCGTCATTGGCCAAAGAGTGGTATTTCAACTTCCGAAGCATGAATAGGCGACTGTTAGCACGTTTGATCATTGAAGTAACGTGTGTGTCCCACTTCAGGTCTGCTTGGATGAACACGCCGAGTAGTTTGACTGTGGTGCATTGTTTGATGGTGATATCGGTCAACAACAAAGCGGGAGGGTCGGGCTTTTGTCTCGAAAAACAAACGTCCATGCATGCGCACTTCTTCGGGTTCAAGCACATGTTGTTGTTTGTGGCCCACGTGTGAAGTTCATCCAAAACATCGGCGAGTTGTGATGGTTCGTTGCTAGGCCGCGTTTCTATGATGGTGAGGTCATCGACGTATTTGAATTGTCGAATGTTTTCGTCGGTAGTGGCTAGGGCAGAGTTGATCACCGCTAGAAAGACGATTGGTCCCAGTTTTGTTCCTTGCGGGACGCCGGCGTGTACGGGGGACCAATCTGAGAGCGTTCCGCTGTATCGAACTGCTTGTTTTCTGTTTACAAGGAAGTCGCTGATCCATGACACATAACAAGGGGGTACACCCATTTCTAATAGGTGTTTGACTGCGATCGTGTGGTCGATGTGGTCAAAGGCTTTGGAAAAGTCGGTAATCAAAACAGAAGATGCTTGTTTTGGACGATCAGCGTTTGAATGCAGGGTATGGATAATGTCTATTAGGCAGTGTGTTGTTGAAGTCCCTTTCAAATTACCGAATTGGGCTTTGTCCATGTTTGGAATCATTGCTGCTAAGGTGTATTGCGCAATGAAATGTTCTGCCACTTTTGAAAAGTGATCTGTCAGGGCGATTGGGCGTAGGTTGTCGATTGATGGCGGCGATGATTTCGGTAGTGGTACAACTATCGCTTTTTTCCACTGCTGTGGGACAGTCTGTTGTTTGTACGATGAGTTGATCAAGTGTGTAAGCGGTTTAGATAGTTCGTATGAAAAAGTTCTAATTAGTTTTGCTGTGATTCCATCTGGGCCAGATGCTTTCTTTGTTTTTATCTTGTTCAGCTGCTGGTATACTTTCCACGGTTCAATGTCTGGTATCGGTTGTGACGGTAGGTAGGATGGAAGGTTGGTGGTGTTCAAGGGCTCAAGGTCATTGATGACAGATGTAAATTGCGAGCATATGGCGTTGGCTATGCCTATATTGTCATCGCGATCCACGTTTTCAACTTCGATTGTAGCTTGCGTTTTGGTACCAGATGTAATCATGCGAATTTCTCGGTACCAGTTTCGGGGGTTTGAGCGTTTCAGACGATCGACATCCCTTCGATGTTTTCTTTTGGCTGCTTTTATTTCTCGTTTTACTTTATTTCGAAAGTGCTTCCATTTTGAATCTCTTCCAGAGTGAAATGACTTTTGCCGTTTGGATACGAGTGTCTTGATGTGCGTAGATAGCCAGGGTTTATCATCGTTGTGCTTTTGTATGGTTTTTGCAGGGAAGAACTTGTCTTGTGCTCGGTTTATGGTGTTGTAAAAGGCCGTACATTGGTCATCCACGTCGGTGGCGCTGTAGACTTCATTCCAGTCGTGTTCGCTAATCCATGCACCGAAGTCGCGGATGTCACTGTCTCGCATTGGTCTTACGAGTTGGCTCTTGCATGTATTATCGCGTGTTTCGGGAGCTTTCGGTTTCAGGAAAACGCAGTTGTGGTCACTTAGTCCCAATGGAGGGCCAATCTCGATGGTTTTGTAGTGATCTGCCATGTTGGTTATGATTTTGTCCAGGATTGCATCATTGCGGGTTGGCTTGTCGACGATCTGGATCATGTCATCTGATAATATCGCCGCGAGGTCGAGTCGGTTGACGTCTCCCATGATCAAGATGCCACTATCGGGTTGATTTGAGAGGATGTAGTCGATGGTCGAGCTGAGGTGTTCAAGTAGAGTTGGCGCTACGGGGCTCTGCGGGGGGTAGTAAAGTGAGCACACGAAGATGGTGTTGATTGCTCGTGGCAGGCGCGTTGGTCTCACTTTAATCCACATAGCCTCGACATCGTCAGGTACTGTTATTTCGTCAGCCAGTCTTGATGGTAGACTGGCTCGAACGTAGACTGCAACACCGCCTCCTAAGCGGCATGTCCTTGGCTTGGAGTAGAGGTTGTAGCCCTGGATGTTGAGGTGGTCAGGCGGTTGGTCTGGGGAGAACCACGTCTCAGAAATGGCTCAGGGAAGAACTTGTCTTGTGCTCGGTTTATGGTGTTGTAAAAGGCCGTACATTGGTCATCCACGTCGGTGGCGCTGTAGACTTCATTCCAGTCGTGTTCGCTAATCCATGCACCGAAGTCGCGGATGTCACTGTCTCGCATTGGTCTTACGAGTTGGCTCTTGCATGTATTATCGCGTGTTTCGGGAGCTTTCGGTTTCAGGAAAACGCAGTTGTGGTCACTTAGTCCCAATGGAGGGCCAATCTCGATGGTTTTGTAGTGATCTGCCATGTTGGTTATGATTTTGTCCAGGATTGCATCATTGCGGGTTGGCTTGTCGACGATCTGGATCATGTCATCTGATAATATCGCCGCGAGGTCGAGTCGGTTGACGTCTCCCATGATCAAGATGCCACTATCGGGTTGATTTGAGAGGATGTAGTCGATGGTCGAGCTGAGGTGTTCAAGTAGAGTTGGCGCTACGGGGCTCTGCGGGGGGTAGTAAAGTGAGCACACGAAGATGGTGTTGATTGCTCGTGGCAGGCGCGTTGGTCTCACTTTAATCCACATAGCCTCGACATCGTCAGGTACTGTTATTTCGTCAGCCAGTCTTGATGGTAGACTGGCTCGAACGTAGACTGCAACACCGCCTCCTAAGCGGCATGTCCTTGGCTTGGAGTAGAGGTTGTAGCCCTGGATGTTGAGGTGGTCAGGCGGTTGGTCTGGGGAGAACCACGTCTCAGAAATGGCTGCGATGTCAATATCGTTATGTTTCACAACACGTTCGAGTTCATCAACCTTGTTATTTAAAGATCGTGGGTTACATAACAAGGCGGATGGCAGCTTACAGCTTGTTTGGAAACGTTCAATTGGTACGCTAATGAGGTTCGATTGAATTGGTTCAGTGGGTTTGGGCACATTGTTCAAAATGGCGGATCTCTGTGTTATTTGAACGGGTATCTGTCGTTGCTTCGTTGATCCCGCTCTACATCCTCTATTTGTAGACTTGGCTATATTCAAGTATTTCAAATAGTTCCATGTTGTTGGCGGAATTTTCGTTTTCCTCAATGAGTTGCCGAGTTCAAACAGTTTGTTTACGGAGTACTTAAACATTATGAAGACATATGTAGTATTGCACGTAAAGTCAATATGTTGTACTTACTCTGTACACTTGCATATACACGCGAAAATGAATTCTGCCAATAATGTTAAAATGTCCAAATCATCTGATAAAAAGCCAAATTAAAGGTTAAAAGTTCCAAACTAACCGTCACGAGTTGACAAGAAACATATAACGTAACAATTAAACACGGATGGCTGTTGAACTTAAGGATAAAAAGCGATTAAAATCCGGCCGAAACTGAGAGTGTAAAATAAAACGTCCGGCAGCCAGTGAGGGCGCACCAATAATCAATTTGATTTGATTTGATTTGATTTGATTTGATTTTATTTCCACAATTCATTTAAAAAACAACAACAAAGTAGAACAATTGGCATAGTATAAAGAATGACATAGTAAACAATCATAAGACACACAAACAACAAAATGAATAAATGGAGGAATCAAACAAAGTTTTGAAAAAAACTTATAAGATTGATCCCTAAAAGCAACCTGAACCTAGACACCCGTTCGGTCGCGACTAACACAGAACAACAACAAAACGTATACTAATCTAAGACTATATAAACAATACAAATTATACACTAAAAAAAGAGCACATACACATAACCTGTCGAAATGCTATTATACATACAAGAGTTTACAGAGACTTCAATAAATAATTTTTAAGTTTCAATTTAAATGTATTAAGAGATTTGCTTTCTTTAAATTCAGCTGGTAAAGAGTTCCATAACATTGGTCCAGTATAAACAATATTCATTCTAGAAAATAATGAGCGCCCATAGTTAGAGCGATAGTCAAATTTAGACCTTGTATTATATGAGTGAACATCAATATTTTGACTAAAAAGTGCATTAAAATTGACAGGTAGCATTTTATTATGGTATGAGTACATGAAGATACCCAAATTATATTTATACAATTCAAAAATAGGTAGTATTTTACATTTAAAAAACAGAGGCCTAGTATGTGATAAAAATGAAGATTGTGTAATGATTCTAATAACTCTTTTTTGTAATTTATATATTCTATCTAATAAATATTTATTGCAAGAACCCCAATTTATATTACAATAATTCAAATATGGGAGTATCAATGAATTATATAACAATATTAATACATGTTCAGGGAGAAAATATTTCATTCTATTCATAACACCAATATTTCTAGAGATTATAGACAAGATATTATTAACATGATTCTTCCATTTCAAATCTTCATCAATTGTGACACCAAGAAACTTAATTGAATTTACTCTATCTATTTAAATATCATACATTTTTATATTAATCACAACATTTGAATTGCTACCAAAAATCATAAAATGAGTTTTCTGTATATTTAAAGCAAGTTTATTACTTAAAAACCAATTATGAACCTTTTTTAATTCAGAATTCATTATAGTTTCTAAACATTCTAAAGACCTATGTTTACAAAAAGCACTAGTATCATCAGCGAACATTATGAACTGCAATAAATTAGAATAACATTTAAGATCATTTACATAAATTAAAAATAAAATAGGACCCAAAATCGAACCCTGTGGTACACCACACGTGATTGGTAATAATTCAGATTGTTGAAAATTAAAAACAGTATATTGATATCTTTCATTCATATAACTTTTAAATAACATGAGAGGCAAGCCTCGAATACCATAATAATATAATTTCTTAAAAAGTATTTCATGATCTATGCTATCGAAAGCTTTTCGTAAATCTAAGAACAAACCAATCATAATTTCCTTGTGTTCAATTGCTTCATTTAAATTTATCAAAAAGTCAGTTACTGCATGAACGGTAGAGTAATTTTCCCGAAACCCAAATTGTTTATCATAAAAAACTTGATTTCTTTTTAAAAACGCTAATAATCTATTATTTATACATTTCTCTAAAATTTTACTGAAGCATGTAAGTAATGATATCGGTCGATAATTATTAAAACTGTCTTTTGATCCACTTTTAAATATTGGTATTACTTTTGATAATTTACATTGAGTAGGGAAAATTCCCTTTTCAAAACAAAGATTAAAAATTTTACACAAAGGCTCACATAAAATATGAATACTTTTCTTAATTACATCATTATCAAATGTAAGAAGGCAAGAAGCCAACATTTATTCATTTCAATCAAAGATAAAAATACAAAATATATACAGATACATACATAAATGCATACATATATTTTAGCAGTTTAGCATAAGCCATATCAAAATTAATAAAATGAAATGAAAGAGAACTTTAAAAAGGCCATAGGGCCTTGTGAGTAAATTCTCAGGAAGTCGTATTATTTCAGTTTGGCACAATTAATAAAATGATAATTCACAATCAACAACAATAACAAATAATACGAAAGAATCTTATTTAAGAGGATCAAAGGTATATTACAATATCAATAATTTTGTCAATAATTTTGTAGAAAATGGTGTTTGAGTGATTTTTTAAATAATCTTAAATTAGAATGAGAACGAATAGAACTTGGTAACATATTCCAAACATTTGGCAGATTGAACCGAACAGATTTTTTAGTAAGAGTTGTAGTAACTTTATACATATGAAATGAATTACCTATGCGGGTCTCATATTTATGAATATTTTTATTAAGACAAAACTTTTTTTGAAATATTTAAAGGTAACATATTTTGAAAATAATAAAAGCCAAGTAATAGCATGTAGTACAAAAATAAATCATAAAACTTCAGAAAGTTCAACATTTTAAATAATGGAGCTGAATGAGCTAAGTAATTACTTTCTGTACAAATTCGTACGGCCTTTTTCTGTAACTTTAATAATGAGTATATAACAAATTGAGAGGAATTTCCCCATACAACAACACAATATGACAAATGGGACAATATCAAAGAATTATATAAAAATTTCAATGCGAACAAGGGTAAGTAATGCTTAAGTTTATACAAAATTCCAATGCACTTAGAGACTTTATTAATTATATATTCAGTATTAAAATCTCCAAGAATAAATATGTTTCTTTGTTGACAGGATATTAAAGCAAGTAATTTATTATAAAATTCAAAGAATATTTCTAAATTACAACTTGGTTTTTTATAAACAACACCCACAGTGAATTTAACATTATTATCAACGAAATCAATAAAAATAGATTCACAAGTATTACTTTCCTCCTCTGTTTGAGTAATGTCAGTTCTTACATTAAATGTAATACTATCTACTATAAATAGGGCCACTCCACCCCCACGTCCGGATAGCCTATTTGAATTAACAAAATTATAACCTGGTATTCTAAATGGAAGAACAGGGGTATCAAAAATCCAAGTTTCTGAGATAGCTATTATGGAGAATGACCTATTCAGTGTGAACAAAAAATCTGTGATATCATTAAAATGTTTTTGGAGACTCCGGGCATTAAAATGAATCATACTTAGACCTGTTGGGTTAACAAATTGGAAATTAAAGTCATTAGGGGTAAGACATTTACATGAATTTGACGAATAAAATAAATTTAAATCAGGGTCAGTATTCTGTAAAGTATCACTCATTTAAAAGGTGGAGGTAATTGAAAATCACACTCATTCTATGTATACTACAATTACCTAATACAATCAAACAATACATGATTCCATTCAAATGGACGTGTAAAATTATATATTCTGATCCTCGGTAATACATGGTTAAAATGTACTCGCCATCAAACAGACACACAAACACGCAGAGCTGCTCAAAACACTCACACATCAAGAAACAATGTACAATATGAGAATATAAATATATTTACAAGACAACTAAATTAAACGTAAGAACAAACTATATTATCAAAATGATGGTATACAAAGAAGCTGAGTCCAACCAGGAGTTTCCAAGGTTTATAACTTTGCTAGTTCATCACTGTTGTGGATTAGTCTTTTTTTCTTGCTGCCGTCAGTATGTTTCACAAGAGCGAAAATTCTCCCATCTCTACTCCACGCTGCTTCTACCTTCTCGTGCTTGCCGGTCTCTGTCAAGAGTTTCTGGTTTCGAATCGTGAGGTCCTCTGCGATGGACATCCTGAGGCCTTTCAATTTCCGACGATTGGTGATGTATTCCTGTCTTTTGCGATAGGATTTGAATTTGATGATGATCGCTCGCGGGAATGATGTCCTGGTGCTTTGCCATTTTTAAATAATAAAACAATATCAATTATTTCCTTACATGTAATTGGTGTTAAAAATAATGAGTTAGGAAACCATTCATTTAAATAAGATGAGAATGGTGGCGTATCGCTATTGATATTCTGGGCAAGGTTTTGGCCGACCTCAACAAAAAAATTATTAAATCCATCTGCAATTTCCTTATTATCTTTTAATATCTTATCACCATCTATAAATGTTTGCTTCTTATCAATTGAACATTTTTTCTTTCCCATCAAAATATTATTTATTGTCTTCCATGTTGCTTTCATGTTCCCCTTAAATGTATAAAATTTCTGAGCAAAATAATTCCTTTTAGCTTTTTTAATAGCTTTTACATATTTATTTTTGAATGATTTATAAATTCTTTTACGATAATCAGAGGGATGTTTTAAACATTTTCTATACAAACAATTTTTTTTACTTGACATTTTCTTTAAGTCAGATGTAAACCACTTTTCATTGCTTTGCTTAATTACACACTCTTCAAGAGGAAAGCAAGATTCATAAAGTAATGAAACTTTCTCAATAAAATAATCATAAATTACATTTGGATCAGACGTGGAGCTAATATAATAATTAAAATTCAATTCAGATAATTTACAAATAAATGTATTTACATTCAAAGTACACATATTTCTTTTTTTGATAGTAAGTGGGCATTTATCATTAAATACAAAATAAAAAAATGAAAATATGGGCAGATGGTCGGAAATATCAGATAATATTGTACCAGACAAAATATCATGAGAAAAATTAACAAAAATATTGTCTATGAGTGTGGCTGATGTTTCAGTAATCCTGGTTGGCTGCTCTATCAAAGGGTAAAAAGAGAAAGAAAATAAAGATTCAAGAAATACATTTACAGAATTAGATAAATCAACCTTTGTTAGGTCAACATTAAAGTCACCGAGTAAAATGCAATCTTTATGTTCACTCTCAATATTATTTAAAGATTGTATCAGAACATTGACAAATTGATCAATCGAATAGCTAGGTGGACGATAAAAAACACCAATTAGTAGATTCTTCCCTCGTTTGGGTATCTCAATAAAAAAGCTTTCACATACATCATTAAATACATTTAAATCATGACGAACATTAAAAGATATTTGATTGTGTATACAAAAACCAACTCCTCCTCCTCTTTTCCCTGTTCTACTGGTTCCCTTATAAATGTAATAATCAAATAGTCTATCAACATTATCTTCACTGTTAAACCATGTTTCCGTTAAAGCAATTATTCTAAATTTAAACAAAAATGATTGTAACAGAGTTTCAATTTCAACATAATTTCTATAAAGACTTCTGCAATTGATATGTAAGACTGAAAACAAATTATCTGAGTATGAGCGCAAAGCACCATTCAATTCATTGGCATCAAAACACCTATCTGTATGAGAACTCGTGTCCATATAACAAAATATAAGAAAATATTATAAATATTGAAGATATATCAGTGCAAAGGCACTTGAGCATGATGAGTATGAAAACAAACATTTTGACAGGTTCTAAGCATAAAATCAAGACACAAAAGCAAACAAATCACAACTTGGTTTGTACAAAGAAATAGAAATGTGAGATGTGAGCAAGGTCGCCATATTTCAGGAGTCTTGATTTTCTTTTCCTTCTTTATATTTCGAAATACAGTTAAAGACGCGGAACCGTGAAGACTGGAAGGTCACATCACAACAATTAACTAATAAATATGTTTAAATATCAGCAGGCGAAGTTTAAATGTTGCTTAAAAATTTGGGTTTAAGTAGGCGAAGTTTATAAACGTAACTATCATCTTACATCTCTGCTGCTGTGTCATGTGTGTGATAATGTACAATAATGTGTATGGTAAACCAGATCATTAGGCTCATTTAATTGACGACGTCAGTACCGTGCATTAGTCGACTAATGCACGATCTGGAGTGCATATAGATCATTTCTTCTGAATATCATGTGACCTGAATTCAACCAATAACAACTCGAGAACATTCTGAGGTGTTATATAAATCTGCAAGAATGTCTTTTGTTCAACTTGGGAATGAATGAGAAAATTATGACACTTGTGTGAAAAGATATCCTCCCATGCATGGACATACAGTAGCCCCTGAACAAGAGATTACGTCGCCGAAGACACACGTTCGTTTTCGACATGTCGAAAGCGAACGCCCAACTCCTACGTCCTGCTCTTTTGTTCAGCGAGCTATTGTCTGTGCATTCATGGAAGGATATCTATTGACGCATGTGAGATAATCTTCCCATTCATTGCCCACTGCGTTGCCAATTTGCTAATTTAATTTGGACGCAGTGCGAGCGCCGCGAGATCGGCCAAGAAAAGTGTACGATCTAAACAATATCGAACAATGAACGCCGCTCTCCCCACGCCCTCTCCACGTCCTCCACACGCTTCCAATTTTATGAATGGGGATTAGGAGCGCAGTGCAAGCGGCGCGAGAGCGTAGCTAGGTATGACGGTGGTTTACCCGAAAGACCAGAAAATAATGGTGACTTCTCATTTGGTATACAACCATTTGGTCCACTACCCATTCGGTCCACTGTCATTTAGTCTAAACCTGGTTCGTCCACAGTAATTTCGCCTGCCAATCATTCGGTCTACGTATCAGGTCGTCTACCTGTCAATCCGTCTAATAACCACATGGGCTACTACCCAATTGGTCTAATATGCATTTCGTCCCATAGCCAGTTAGTCTAATTATCAATTGGGCTACTTTCAATTGGTCTATAAATCATTTAGTCTACAGCCAGTTAGTCTACAACTCATTTGGTCCACTATTCAGTTGGTCTACTAACAATTTATAGTCTACTATACATTTGGTCTACTATCCATTTGATCTACAAGCAATTTGATCCAGAACCCGTTTGGTCTACTAATCATTTAGTCTCCAATCCATTTGATCCACCAACCATCTCGTCTACCAAACAAGTGGTCTACAATTCATTTGGTCTACCAGCCATTTACAAGCCATTTACAAGCCAGATCATATACTATCAATCTGGTATATTTGGTCTACCATTTATTTTTAAGCCAATTCGTCATGTGTCAATCTGTCATGTGGTTTATCATTTAACATGTCTATAATACAACTTGTATTCTATTATAATGGCGTAGAGTGGTCGGACTGATTTTGTTTAAATTTATGTGGGGCATGCCCTAGTATGCATCTATTTATTTTCAAATTGGTCTAAACGGAGCGCATTGATGGGCCGCTGGGCACACTGTATTGTTTATTGTAAATGGTATTATATATCCTTTGTTATATCATGTTAATTAGGATCCTGTTTGTTGGGAAGGCGTATTAACAGTCGTCAGTGGTGATTGACCCATAAGAATTACCCCCATCCTATTTCATAACAGACCTACACACAACTGCAGCATAGATGTAATGCAGATAGACCGGGGGCCCAGAGCGTTTATCTAAATTAGTTGAAGAGAGACAAAAGGTTTGATGGTCTCATCATGTTAGTATGTGGCCAACGGTCAATAAAACGAATTGCTGCCGGGTCACATCCTGTACCCTAAGCCTAGGGGGCCCAAAAAGGGGGGGGGGGGGGGGGGGGGTCAAAAAACACATTTATCTAGTTGAAGACCGACAAGGACAAAAGTTGGTGGATGTCGTTCATTATAGGCGGAGGGCCAAAGTCGAAAAAAGTGACTTTAGGTTGCCAGATCTCCACAACAAGTTTAAACCGATTTTAATTGCAAGTATTTTTAATAAGACAAAATAATTCAGAGGTCTACCTCACGAAATTTGTTGCTAACACCTCCAAATCCAAGATGGCGTCCAAAAAAGCAGCCGTTTTGTTTTGCTATAGATAATTGGCAAAATTTACCAAACGACACGTCAAATCAGCATTATTTTGCAGTCATATTAAAGACACTAACATTTCCTATAATCTGATACCAAACACCATAGGGTTCAGGATATGTAACACGGTAATTTTTAGCCCCAAACTCAAATTTTAGGCATTTTTTTCCCAACAATATGAAATTATTGATTTACATAATTACGTATAAATCAATAATTGTATTAGGAGTTGAATTAATACTTTTCAGAAAACTGTCCAATTATATCAACAATACTCTGTGAAAATTTAAAGTGTGTACCGTATCTTAACAAAAAGTTATAGTACTTGGAAGTCAGCATTTGATATCGACAAAACGCGTAGTTTTGCATGATTTCTCATGCTGTACAGGGTGTCTCAAAAATGTGTAATCCTGATTATAGGATTTGTGTACCAAATGATTGCGTCAATCTCGGGACACCTTCAATTCCAGTTATGAACAAATCAACAAAACCACCATTTGCTGTAATATGATGAATTTTCCATCATCATTATGTAATCCGCGTAGACGTCGTGTCTGTCTAGTATTTATTTAAGTGCATTTATCATAAATCAAGCGCTAAAAATGAACTTAATTCCACTCCACATGGAGCATTCCAGTCAGCTGCATACTGACGCGCCTGCCATGCATATTGCGAATTCGAATCATACTGGGTGCCCATGATGTGTTTAAAACATTGTCAAGATCATGTTCATAATCTTGAGTAAGTGTCTTACTGAAGTACACAATATGCGGGACAATGTGCAGAGCGTATCTAGATTCGAACACCATCTTGATCGCAAGGCACGCACACTTCATGCCCTTCATGACTCATTAAATGTATCTGGAGGGATCTGGAGATCATAAAGGTCTATACTAATTGGTTGACTTAGTATTAAAACAAAACAAACTCAATTGCTAAACCAATATGTACAACACCGTAAAGTCTCAGCAAGCCGAATGTTTATTTTGTTTGCACTACACTGTACTCGTGTAACCATGGTAACAACAGCCGATTATGGACAGAAATATACAAAATCACCAAATATTCACGCAAAAATTAGTGTGCATAATGCGGCTTGTAGTAGCCAGATATATGATTTATTGTATTTCTATTGTTGTTGTTACTATGGTTACAAATGTACACGGTGTTACAAAAAGTTACTCTACGATAAACATAATAGCCTATTCAAAGCTTTCTTCGCATCCTGAAATAGTCTAGCTAACTGTGGTTTTCCGAATAATAATCGTGTTAATAACATAATTATCCAGATATGGTCGGTCCAACTGTAAAGGACGCGCGCCTCCCATTCGAATATTGCACTAAATAGTGCACTTTGCATGATGGATTTATTATTGCAGTGAAATTACCGATACACTATTTTCGTGTATTGCAAACCGATGGCAGCATATTCATGACGTAAAAGAAGAAAACTGAAGGTTTTGTTAAAAACGGGTATAAACAATATGTCATTATTTAGGAGCATTTCTTGAATAAAGTCCGTAAACAAGAATTACATTTTTTGGGGCACCCTGTATAGTGTTTGAAATCGTACAAAATTGCTGTATTTGTCGATATCAAATGCTGACTTCAAGTTATTATAACTTTGTGTTCAGATACGGTACACACTTGGAATTTTCACAGTGTATTGTTGATATAACCGGGCAGTTTTCTGAAAAGTATTAATTCAACTCCCAATGCAATTATTGATTTATGCCGAAATATGTAAATCAATAATTTCATATTTTTGGGAAAATATGCCTAAAATTTGAGTTTGGGGCTAAAAATTCCCGTGTTATATATCCTAAAACCCATGCTATTTGGTATCAGATTATAGAAAATTTTATTGTCTTTAATATGACTGCAAAATCATGCTGATTTCAGGTGTCGTTTGGGATATTTCGCCAATTATCTATAGCAAGTCAAAACGGCTACTTCTTTGGACGCCATCTTGGATTTGGAGGTGTTCGCAACAATTTGTTTGAGGTAGACCTCTGAATTAATTTGTCTCATTAAAAATACTTGCAAATAAAATTGGTTTAAACTTGTTGTGGAGATTTGGCAACCTAAGTCCTTAAGGAAGCCACTTTTTCGACTTTGGACCTCCGCCTATAGGCGTTACCTATTATGAACACAGCAATGCCAGTAATTTTATCCTGTACGGGGCCCTAGACAGTAGCCCCAAAGTGACCCATCCACGTGGTATTATATAGCTGAAAAAAGACATGGCTAATTTCTTTTAGTTGAAAAGAGACATGGCTAATTTCTTTTACAATAGAAGTATTTCACAACAGAGATAACCAAAACACCAATGACAGCAGTTTGTATCCTGTACGGGGGGCCAGACAGTAGGGTGAACGGAAAAGGACCGGCGGTCAGGTTATAGTCCCAGAATGCAATTCAGTGCGGCGCAACCACCGCGGCGCACCAGTACACAACTCTATGTTTTCGTATCACTCGTTCACATACGCGGAATGCGTGCGGGTTTCTTGCCAGCGTCGCCTGTTCGCTGTGTATTTCTCGCAGAATTTGGCTTTAGAAGCGACAAATTGCGCTCTGTCGGGGATATTTTTTTCTCGAAATATGGGTATTTATTCATCGAATCATGTATTTTGAAGGTGTAAAACTGTCTACTTTAAGTCAAAGAATGTGAAATTAGGTAAGTAAAAACCCATTATGTGTATCAATTTGTTCATTATGGGGAGTTTTGTATCACACTAACGTTCCTTTCGTTCATGAAAGATATTTACGAATTGATATGTCAAATTATCCACTGGATCGTCAGAACCGTGTGCAAAGTGATTGCAATGAGTTAGTGAATACCACTTTGTATTTGTGCTCATTTACATCTTGCAATGGAGTTTGACTGCAAGTGTAAGTTTGGCTTTAGAAGCGACGAATTGCGCTCTGTCGGGGTTATTTTTTCTCTCGAAATTAATCGAATCATGTATTTTGAAGGTGGAAAACTGTCTACTTTAAAGGGATAGATCCTCTTTTGCAAGCCAAAATTCAAAAGTTGCGAGGTTATTTTCTTATATGAAAGGAAATGTCATTTAATAGCATGCCTGAAAAAATTAGGGCTTGAAATCTCTTTTTCGTGGAGTTATAGACCTAAAACTGATTAAATTGTTGGACGACGGTTTAATGGGTACATACGTTTTTTCGGCCGGTGAGTAAGTTCTTACACAGATTTCACGGAGTGCCAGATCGGTATGCATGACCCCTACGTGACCCACGCTAGCTATGTGACCCGCGCATAAGTACTAATGTGTGAGCGTTTACCAAGCCAAATACCCAAACATCGCTTAAACTGACTACATGTAATTATATATTCTTTATTTTTGAGATCTTTTTCCGTGACATACGTTAACAAATGTCGGCTTCACAATACCTTTACGAGAATTAGTACAATATTGTTGTAATATGATGCCAAATCAGTTGAACGCCTTTATTGACCGATATATAGTTTAAATGGAGGGACGCATTCGTTTTTCATTCGTATAATCCACATTAGAGGGCTGTTCGATCTGATTTTGTTTTTGCGTGTAACATTGATCCCCATCCGTCAACTGAAAGCTGTTCAGACGTTTTTGTAAAAGTGGATCTGTCCCTTTAAGACAAAGAATTCAACATAAGGCAAGTAAAAAGCCATATATATATATATATAGGTTCGAGTCCTGGCGGAGACCAATTTTTCGACCAGTGCCTTTTTTCATTTGGTGGATTAGAAGGAGGAACATTGCTTATTAAGCTACGCCTACTATTATTCTTCCTTCTCAATCATTTATGATTACTCCTTGCAATTATTTATATATTGGAAGAAACCGAAGCTGTATGTATTAGTTCACTTCTCATGTTCTATTCTAATACTTGAATCACTCTATTGTGATCCAGCTGAAGTAAAGGCGGCTTGCTTTGTTCGTAACTCCTTCCCCATGAATACTTGAGTACAAAGGGCCGAGAGATTGGCTTGCCAATGACCTGAAATGGATCTGTCTTTAATCACACGGTCCCCGTGGCCTAGTGGTTAAGGCATCGGCGTTCCAAGCCGGAGACCCAGGTTCGAGTCCTGGCGGAGACCAATTTTTCGACCAGTGCCTTTTTTCATTTGGTGGATTAAAAGGAGGAGCATTGCTTAATAAGCAATGTTCCTCCTTTTAATCCACCAAAATGAAAAAAGGCACTGGTCGAAAAATTGGTCTCCGCCATATATATATATATATATATATATATATATTGAGATATACGTATCAATGTGCTCATTATGGGGAGTTTATCATCATAAGAATGAGAATCAAGGTTTGTGAATGCAAGTATGCCAGGCGCCGTGCGTAGGTAGGGGCATGTTTCACTCAAATTTCGTTAAAAAGATATTTACGCATTCAGATGTTAAACTATCCATTGGATCGTCAGAACCGTGTACAAAGTGAGTGCAATGAGTTAGTGAATACCACTTTGCATTTTTGCTCATTACTGGACCATATAACATCCATTTAACTTAAATGTTCACACAACATCCCAGTGGACGGAAATGGGAATGTCTTTTTTTAACAAATATATTAATTTCTAATCTGGTACATTTAAAAAAAAGATTTACAAGCTTTGTCTGAAATAACTACCTCGTAAGGTGAACTTACAGGTCCATAATTATGCAAACGAACATTTGTATGCACCTGAAGAAACTTCAGCTTCAAAAAGGTCACCGTAGAAGTGGAAGTTAGAAAACCGATTAACGTTGTTTTGAATATCAATTCGATAACCTAAACTTACAGGAAAATTTGCAAATGAAGTTTGCTTACTATGCACTGAAAAGAACAAAAACTTAAAATGAACATCGTAGACATGAACGTATAGGTTTTCCCGTCCAATTTCGTCAAAATAGCTCTCAAATGGTCATTAATAGCACGCAATTTAGAACAGAATTTAATGAGGATCAGGATCGTGTTTCAATTAGCAAAACAATGTCTTTCAATTCGATTTTTGGACTGTGCGATTGCCAACTTTTATCTAATCGAATTTAACTAACACCACTCAACTTAGAAAAACGGGTGTAGAGCATACGATTTCGTCTACAAAGGTAACATATAGGCGTTTATACATAGATTTCGAAAAAAAAAGTACATGACTAGTGCCTATGTGATGAAAATAAGCACTGTGTGTAAAATGGAAATAAAATCAAAACATGAAACCAGCGTGTGAAATAACATTACATTACAGTTACCACTGAGTTATAATTAACATTGTTTATCTGAAAAGAAAAAATAATATAAGTCTTAGAAATACAGAATAAAGAAAAACATAGATTAAGAAGAAAACAAACTTGCCTTGGTCGGGGGTGGTGGTTGGGGAGTGATGGAATAATGGAAAATAGGGAAGTAAACTGCCACCCCCTCTTCCTGCCCTAATAATGCGTCATATTACTGTATGTTCTGATCCTTCTTATTTGAATGCTAGATGTGCTAAAAAGCACGTCTGAAAACGAAATAGAAAACCCAAATCGGTCCGAAATCAATAATAAGGTCAAGGAAACTGGCACGAATTTGAATGACGGATATGTATCGCCAAATTGTTTAACATTCTGACGAAATTGGCCGGGAAAACCTATATACAACAATCGACAGGCTTTGATTGGAATTTCCGCCGGATAATCTGGACTTACAGGTTGATATGCCAATACTTGTTTGCATTATTATTATGCACATGTGCGTTCACATTATGAAGAAGTTATTTTAGACAAAGTTTGCTAATTTTAAAATAAATTAATTATAATTTTATATATGTTTTCCGTCTCATTTCCTACATTACGCGGCCAAATTAGTTTATGCGCATTCAAATTCATGCAATTGCCGCGGAGGAGTCAATTTGGTCATTCAAATTCATATTTCGAGCATGCATATTCGTTTATGGGTACTCAAATGTCAAACCGCAGACTTCAAATTCGCAAATGGGCATTCAATTTCACCAATGGGCGCTAGTTTCATATTATGTGCATTCAATTTGATACGGCAAGCTGGATCGCAGTCGCTTGTTTGTGCATTCAATTTCATTTATAATGGGTGATCAATTTCCAGAATTGCACATTTAAAGGGGTAGTTTAGTTTTGGTAAGGCTGAACTTTAGTAGCCAAAATCTGCACAGTAACATTATAAACTAATAGTTATAATTCCACCATGCTCGAAAGGTATACAAAATTACAAACGACTAAGCAAAAAGCCTGTTATCATTAAAAAAGAGCCATTAAAACACAAGAGGGCGCTTTTTAAAAAGGAATTGGTTTCAACCATTTTTCATACAAAATTATGCATGTGATGTTTTATTGATATAATGATTAAATAGCGAGATCATCAACAACTATTTAAAACCGCTTTTGAAAATTTTTGAAAAAGTGCAAGCATTTTGTAAAAAAGTGCAAGCATTATTGTTATTTTTTCTAAAAATCATCTAATTATTTGGGCCACAAATAATTATAAGTTCAGATATCTTATTGATATTTCAGCCGTTTCTGGGTCGATTTTGACCACAGATAAAGTTGATTCCTGCATTAAAATTCATTGTTCTCTCCAATTCGACATCAGATTTTTTCATTACCTCACAAACAAAATTGTTGATGTGCATCGCCCTCTCTACCAAAACTAACTACCCCTTTAATTTAAATTACATGACACAATCCACAATACTTGACTCTCAAATAATATGACTCTCTTCAACTAGTAGATAAACACTCTTGGGCCCCCGGTCTACATTTAAGTATGCAACCGTATATAAACACATACAACAACCTACCAAACTAACAAACACAATTTTCATGTGATAGTTGTCCCTATAATTGAATCGATCCCAAAATCGATTTAGTGATAATGTGATGAATTTGAATAACATTGACGAAAAAATAGCACCCATCGCTAACAATATAGTGGCGCAAATATGTAGTTGGCTGCTCTGCTCTATTCTCAATAAACACCACACTTACACTTGCAGTCAAATGGTGTGGTGGGGGGGGGGGGGGGGGGGGGGTGGGGGTCATACCTTATCTCCACTCCATTGCAAGATGATCAATGAGCACAAATACAAAGTGGTATTCAATCTAACCTCTATTGCAAATCACTTTTGCACACGGTATCTGGACGATCCAGTGGATATTTGACATATCAAATTCGTAATATCTTTCATTATACGAAAGGAAACGTTAGTTGTGATTACAAAACTTCCCATAATGAACAAATTGTTATACAACAAAATGGGTTTTTACTTACCTAATTTCACATTATTTGTCTAAAAGTAGACAGTTTTACACCTTCAAATACAGGATTCGATGAATAAATACCATATTTCGAAAAAAAATAACCCCGCACAGAGGCGCAATTTGTCCGCTTCTAAGCCAAATTCTGCGAGAAATACACAGCGAACAGGCGACGGCTGGCAGAAACCCGCACGCATTACTCCGCGTATGCGAACGAGCGATACCGAAAACATAGAGTTGTGTACTGGTGCGTCGCGGTAGTCCGCGCCCGCACTGAATTTGCATTCTGGGACTATAACCTGACCGCCGGTCCTTTTCCGTTCACCTTCAGGGCTACTGTCTGGCCCCCCCGTACAGGATAAACTGCTGTCATTGGTGTTTTGGTTATCTCTGTTGTGGAAAATACTTCTATTGTAAAAAGAAATTAGCCATTGTCTCTTTCTCACTAAAAGAAATTAGCCATGTCCCTCCTTTTCAGCTATATAATACCACGTGAATGGGGCACTTTGGGGCTACAGTCTAGGGGCCCCGTACTAGGATAAAATTACTGGCATTGCTGTTTTCATAATAGGTTACCACCCTAATGACGATATCCATCAACTTTTGTCCTTGTTGGTCTTTCAACTAGATAAATTGTGTTTTTTTGACCCCCTTTTTGGGCCCCCTAGGGCTTAGGGGTACAGGATGGTGACCCCGGCAGGCAATTCATTTTATTGACCCTGGCCACATACTAACATGATGAGACCATCAAACCTTTTGTCCTCACTTCAACTAGAGAAACGCTCTGGGCCCCCGGTCTAAGAGGCAGTCCTGGAAAGCCTGCATTGGTATACTACATCGGTGGTCCATTTATTGAGTATTAATGGCCATTTCCGTGGTAACATTAAACACAATACTCTTTTATAGATCTAATTATGTCATTCCAGGGTGGAATTGTTGGAATGAGTACATTGTCCCTGGCTCCAATCCTGTGAAATGCATCAGTTCAATATACATAATTTGCATTGGCGTTCATTGCTGCGATTTCATACCCTCTGACTAAAGGCTATTGAAATAGGAAAGGGCTTGCAGGCCGAAGTCGTTAAAATGACGATGAGTCAGTGATGTAATTAGGTTGTGTACAGGGATGGAGACATGAGCTGGGTGGTATCAGTATCGGTGGCACGTTTTCCATAGTAGAGGTAATTCCGCGCCGAAACATAAAATCACATTTTTATTACCCCTTCCCATTTTAACTTTGCTCTCTAGCCACCCACCCCTCCAAAACATGATCATTTCAAATGGTTAATGGTGGACAACCTTTCCATACACAGCCCACATAAAGTCATGAACATATTATAGCCCTCCTGTCCCGGAACAATAGTTGTAATTTTATTTTCCTGGAGTTGATCCATGTGCAAGAAACTACAGTATTTGAAAAGGCAAAATTATTTTCTAGCTACTAGAGATAGTGGACCAAATGATCAACTTGATAAAAAGATATTATAGTAGAACAAATAATGCAGTTAGCAGACTAATGGCTGTAGAGAGGCGGGTCGAAATTGTAGACATACAGGGTGTCTCGAAAAGAATGGTACGGTTGGAATAAAAAAAATGGAAATCTAAATGGCTTATTCTCCATATGTTCATTGCGTTCACTTTTTGGATAACTTTCGCAACTCACCTACCTGCCTCTAGGATGCCGGTCCCATTTCCCCCATACAGTATAAGTTAACAGAAGAAGTTAACTACACATTTTAGGGATTAAAGAAAAAGGTTCGTTAATTTTGAAGCATTTTTAATCATTTTTAAGAGTATTTGAAGCTATACAACTGTATTTTGGGAAACGCCCTCACACAAGGCTATGGACATATACACTTTCTATGGTATACCATGTAAAAACAAATTAAATCATAACTTATTATTTTGTTAATTGTAACGATTCAATTAGCTGCTTTGAAAGTAAATGTTAGCAGTGAAAGCTATAGGTATTACCTACCCTTCAATTCCACCGGCCATGTAAGCTACGTGCAAAAGCTACAGGCCGAATGCATGCGAAGATTGCTGAACAGCGGCGCGCCGTGAAACTTTTGATGTTAATAATTTGCATTAAACGATACTAAGGTAGGAGGAT